>PVJX010006970.1:0-14942 GCA_004027295.1 Dolichotis patagonum
ATCTTATCTTCACTAATAGTAGCCCCAGGACCTCTTATTCGAGTGGGTTTTTGAGCTTTAGTTTCTTTCTGTGTTGTGAGAGTCTATCTCTCTCTGTTTGGGTCTCTCCAGGGTGTTTTATTCTGGCATTTGAGCTGTCTCTCTCAGAGAGGGTCTCTCTCCTGCTACCTACCAGTCCGCCATCTTGTCTCTTCCCCATTTCGTGAGTCTTTAGGGGGAGAGCTAAATACAAACACCATAACAAGAAGCTTAGCTGTGGCCAGAGATATAGCTTAGTGGCACAGCGGCTTGCCTGGCAAGCACAAGGTCGTGAGTTTGCTTTCCGGTACCAAAAATAAATAAATAAGCAGCTTAGGTGTCCAGAATCCTAGTCCAGGTTTATTTGCAGGGACTGTGTAGCCAACCTGTATGGTAAAGGGCCTGCCTTCCTCTGCTGCCATCACTGCTATTCCTCAGATAGCCAGCTCAGAATTGCCCCCTCAAAACCCAGGCATAATTTGTTCACTCTGAGCTTAACTAATACTAAAAAATCTCACTGTGGGGTGGGGGTGGAAGGACTAGGATGATGTTTTTTCCTAAGTAAGCACTGTGACTCACCCCAGAACTCATCCTTCCCCTTTCCACAGTCTCAGGAAGAACCAGAACCTTTACTGTGATAGATACGTCTAAGACGCATTGCTAAATACAATATTCCTATTGCAAAACAAGATACCTATTTTTATTTTGAAAAATATTACTATATGCTAGCACATGCACAAAGAGAGATCTAGAGGAATAGTCACTAGGAATAGGTTAATAACTGTTAACTCTAGAGGTTGTAGCTATGACCAGTGTTTATTTTCTATGTGGTCTGTGTCTATAATGCTGCTGTTTCTTGATAGCAACCAGACACTGCCTTTAACATTAAGAGAGGGCGGAAAGAGGGGGGGAGGGAAAGAGAGAGGGACAGAGGGAGAGAGGCAATTTCAATGCATACTAAAATGTTTATGAATGAAATTGTATGACGTATGAGATTTGTTTTAAAATAATATGGGAGAAAAGGAAACATGTGTGCGTAGAGATGAAGTCAGACTGACCTTACGCTGTTAATCACTAAAGTTGTATGATGGACTCATTTTTGTATATACTTGAAATTTTTGTACAATAATTTTTTTAGGTACTGAGGATTGAACCTAAGGGCACTCTACTACTGAGCTATACCTCCAGGCCTTTTTATTTTATTTTTTTAAATTTTTGGTACGGAGGATCAAACTCATGACCTCATGCTTGCCAGGCAGGCACTTATTCCAGGCCTTTTAAAAAAATTTTTAAACTTTGAGACAGGGTCTTGCCAAATTGCCCAAGTGGGAATTGAATTTAAGATCCTCCTGCCCCAGCCTCCTGGAATACTGGGATTACAGGTATGCACTGCCACTCTTGGCATGAAAAGACTTTTAAAAGAGACAATTTTATAGGCAGATATGAAAGCCAACCACACTATAATTTTTTTAAAGTTATAAAATTGTACACTATTTCATCTGTGTGCAGTGATACTTAAATACCTATATATTTGGTGTAGGGATAGGAAAAAATCTGGAAGGATCAGGCAATTTTCTGAACACTTTAGAGTTAGTGTCAGATAGATTAAGTATAGAAATCTCTAGTTTCTTTTTTAAATGGTATATTTAAAGCCAACAGCTTTTCATTTGGAAATTTAACTGTTTGCTAGCCCTGTAAACTCTGTGATATACAGTTGGCTTTCTGTGTCCATGTAACACACATTCATGGGTCCAACCAACTGTGGATCAAAGACCTGGAGAAAAAAATGTATTTGTGCGGAACATGTGCAGACTTTTCCCCTTATTATCATCCCCTAAACAATACTATTATTTACATACCTTGTGTTAGATATTGTAAGTAAGCTGGAGGTGATTTTAAGTGTATGGGATATTGTACAAAAGTTCTATAAGACACTATGTCTTTTATAGAAGAAACTTGAGCATCTGCATATTTTGGTATTCTCCATGGGTACTGAGGGGTGACTTATACTTCCCATCGAAAGGTGATGCTTATTCCATGTTCTTTTAAATCTGGCTGGGCTTCTGATTGTTTTGACCAATATAATACAGCAGAAGTGACACAGTATGATTTCAGAGACTGTGTCACAAAAAGATCACGTGATTGCTGCCTGACTCTGCAATATTTGCTCCTGGAGCCCTGAGCCACTGTTGTAAGAGGTAGACTACCCTGTGGGTACCATGCTAGGAGGAAGCCAAAGTCACAAGGAGAAGCCTTGGATAGATGCTGTGATCCCCCTGAATCCACCAGCCTGTGCACCAGACGTAAAAGGAGAGAATCTTCAGGTGATTCCAGCCCTCCGTCATTTTGAGTCTCCCTTGAAAAGACCCTGAACCTCACTGAACAGAAATAAGCCATCCTCAGTGTGCCCTGTCTGAATTTCCAGTCCCCAGCGTCTGCCAGCAGAAAAAAATTGTTTTTGATTTATCTAATGAATGGGATGCTTTGTTATACAGCAATAGATAACTGGGACATCCAGTCTTTTTTGTTATGTGAGATTATTACATTCAGTTCTTATGGCTTGGGTCATTTACAAAGCATCCCCCCCCCTTTGCAGTTAGTCAAAGCCTAATTTATATATGCCTGTAGTTTTATTTATATTTTAAGTTAACTTTTTTTCATTTAAATATTCTCTTAAAGAGAAAAATCTTTGGATAGCCAAAGTGGTATGTGTAATTCAGGAGGCTGAGGCAGAAGGATCTCTTCTACCAAGTAGTTCAGAGCTAGCCTGTGCATTATAATAAGACCCTGTCTCAATAAGTAAACAAGCAAATAAATAAATACATTTCAAAGTATTTTTATAACATATATTAGAAACAATTGCTATTAAATTTCAAAAATATTTCCTTTCCCTGCCTTTTTTTTTTGCGGGGGGGTGCTGGGGATCAAATTCACGACCTCATGATTGCCTAGCTGGTGCTGGCCCTTTTTTCTTTATTTATTTTTTTGTTTTTGCTTTTGCCTTTCCCCCCATTTTTTAATCAACTAAAATCATTTAGTGACTCACTGAAAATAAAAGCTTCTCTCCTGATCACAAAGGTCTTTTCTAATTTTTACATTTGAGAAGGTATATGGTTCCCTTTTCCAGGTTATCTCGGCATGTTGCCCCAGAACCAACCCCTGCCTGCACTCTTTTTTTTTTTTTTTTTAAATAGAATCTCACTGTGTAGTTCAGGCTGGGAACTCACTGTGTAGCCCAGACTGGCCCTGAAGTCACAGCAATGTTCCTGCCTCAGCCTCTCAAGTTCTGGAGTCACAGGTATGCACTACCACACCCAGAAAAACTCTCTTTTCTCTAAAGATATTCAGGAACTTCATTCCCGTATAATGCACAGGACGATTAGCATTCATGGGAGATGACTTGTGTCAGCAACTGTGAAGGATCTGAGAGTTTTGCACTAGTTGCAAGTTCATCATCTAGACTGTTTCCTGGATGCATCTTGTCTCTCCTGGGTGAGAAATAAGGAACTGTATTCCTCACAGAGAAAGAATAGGCAGAGTTCAGGTCCATGCTGGTGCCCCATGCTGCCTGAGCCCCATGGAGATTGATACAGCTGAGTCTGCATGCACAATGTGCACAGTCAGAGAAGGGTAACCCAGAGCTGGGGAAATCACTGCTTTGCAACAAGCAGCACCGAGCCTGCTGTTGGCAGAAAAGATGCAACTTCATCCCTCAAGGTTGCTTGCTACAAACACAACTCTAGTCACTGGCCTGGCTCAAGGCAGTCGGGGCCTTGCATTCTTGGACACTCAACAGGAACACACAGAGATGCTCAGGACCACGGTCTCCCCATCACAAGCCCCATGGCCCAGGTCAGATAGGCTGGGAGATCCCAGAGCTGAATCTCCACCACTCTCCCCCACTCTTGAAAGCAAAAGGTCAGTAAAGTGGTGGTGGTGAGGTATTACAGGTTCATCTTGATTCCACTTCAATAATAATGCAATAAAAGGTAAACAGTTGGCTCACTTCAGTAGTTTAACTTTTTTTTAGTAGAACACTCAAAATGTTGTTGGACTTTTCCAGTTTGTACATTTGAGGGAAAGTAAACTAATGGTTCACGTTGGTAAGCTATTGCTATAGTAATACTACATAATAATCAAAATCAGTCTCTCTGTGACAAGCGACAGTAATTATTTAGTTTTGTGTCACAGATTTCCTAGTCAGCATGGTGGCCCTGCTTCAGTCCACGTGTTGGCTGGGAGGCTGTACTGTGTCTATCCCATTTCCCCCCCAGAACAAATGGCTAGCTGTGTTTAGTTCTTAGAGATAATGAAATTGCAAGAAACCATGCCCAGCTGTGCAAGTGTAACCCAAACCCTTTTGCTTCATGTCTGGTGCTATTCCATTGGCCAAAGGAAATCTCATGGCCAAGCTCAAGGTTAAGTGGTGAGGAAATCTGCTCCATCCACGGAGGTGGTGGATAAGGGAAGGAATGTTCCAGACATCAGTCTAATCTATCACTGATTGAAAGTCCATGGTTTCACTTACCACTTTTTATTCACAGAAGTCTTCAAGTTCTCTTTGTAAACTCCTCCTTATATTCTCCCCTCCACCCCCAAATCCCAAAGAATACACATGAACTCTCAGATTAATGACTATTCACACAATGGGCTCCTCCCCCACCTCCCAGAACAGGCTCTGGAAAAATTTACACAGCACAGGGTTTCCTCAATTGATCGACACCTTTTCCAATAATAAAGAAGAAACAAATCATTGCCTTGGAGTTTATGCCTCTACACTCCTTCCTCTGCCCATCAGGCTGGGGCTGGCTCTTGGAGGACTTGACAATAACCCAGCGCTTTATGTTCAGTTTTTTCACACACAGGAGACCTTCTGTTTGAGAAGAGGTGTGTATTGTGCAATTCCTCATAAAGGGTGGCTTTGTTTTAGTTTTTATGGTTCTATAAGGTTATAAAAGGTAATCAATTAATTTAGAAATGAGTCAGAAAGGAGAGAATGGAAGTCAGAACAATAGCTAAAACATTTATTTTCTTTGCTGCCTTCTATAGTGGAAGAGAAGAAACTCAGGGAATGAGTTTTACAAAGAGGTAACTCAGCACAGCACCTGACCTAGAGTGTTGTATTATGGAAACATCCCCCAATCACGTGTGTGTGTGTGTATGCATGCGTGTGCATGTATGAAAAGTGGAGTTAAGCAAAGGCTATGTGTATTCCTAGGAATCCCCAATATACTAATATACGCCAAGACTGTGCAATCAGCAGCCCGCTCTCTGCAGCGCCCTTGTCTCTCTTGTGCCCTCTCCAGCCCCTGCCTGTGAACATCTTTTGCCTGGGAGGCCGCCTGAAGTATCCTCCTCCTTTGCTGAGATGCCTGTATTAGTCCAACTTCTTCACTGAACGTGATAGACACCCACTCACAGCTAGTTTGAGCAAGACAAAGGATTTACTGGTTCACATAACCAAACCATTGACCTTGTGGGGTAGAACTGATCTCAGGGCTGCTTGTTTTCAGATATCCAATTTCCATTAGGCTCGTCATCTTTTTCTACTACTCTTCACTTGTTGAAGCCATTCTTGCCTATCACAGATGGACTTTCTCCTGGGGGAGAGGCAATTCCAGATCCACAGCCTCTGGCTTTAGTAACTTCTAGCGTATAGTGAACATTTCTTCCTTTCCTGTGGTGTAAAGAGCTCCAGGTAATGTCTCTAATTGGTCTGGGCTCAGTCACATGTTCATGGCCTGGACTAATCACTGAAGAATATATTTGGCTGCTGGAGAAATCACTGGGAACCATGAATTAATCCAGTTCAATGTGTATGAACTACCTGTAGAGCTCCTCAGAGAGCTACTGGGTAGGGAGGCAGTCTTTCCCCAGTCTCCACCTTGGGACCAAGTTGGGAGACCCTTCTGTACATTGGGGTAGGAGGGGGTGACCTGGAAGTCCCTCCCATGCTGGCCTCTGGTGATCTTGCTATAAAACAATTCCACTCAGGGAGGCAGCTCCCTCTCATACTGTCTTTGGCAGTCATCTGGGTTTGGTCCCTTGGGTCAGTGGGTGGGCTGCATTAAATGCTGCCAGGATAGCTGACCTCAGGTGTGAAACAGGCAGGCAGCAGCTGCCCATCTCTCTGGTCATCTCTTGTCGCTGTACCCCTGAGAGGGCTGGTTCCTGACCAGCTTCACTTGTTGCTGTGACTCTAAGGCTTGGGGCAATTTGATCTTGATATGAGGGCTGGGATTTCCCAGGCCTGAGTTCTGGAACTGGCTCTGCCATGGCATTGAGCAATTCCCTTCTGTCATCCCTCTGGCCCCTTGCTCCCTCCTTATCCTCCTCTTCCTCTTCTTTTCCATCTTCTTCTGCTTTCCTCTTTCTTCTCATCCTTCTCTTCTTTTCCTTCTCATTCTTTCTTTCAGTACTAGGAATTGAACTCAGGTACTCTAACATTGAACTACATCCCTAGTGCCTGCACCACCCCATTTTTAACTTTTGAGACAGGGTCTTGCTAAGTTGCCTAAGCAGCACTTGAACTTGAGATCCTCTTGCCTCAGCTTCCAACCCTTACCTCTTCTTCAAGCATATTTTAACTCACCAAAAGCCTTGGTGATTGTCATGGTTTATGTCAGTGGCCCTCAAGCCTCAGGCCTTTGCATTATGCATTTGTGATTGGTTCATTGTCTAGTGCTTGGATTGGGGGTGTGAGTGCTACACCGGCCTAGGGGTGGAGCCAGGATGTAATGTAATGGCAGGAAGAAGGCGTGTCTCTCTCTCTTGCCAGTTTCTGCTTGCTGTTTGCAGCCGCCATGAACTGTGGCCCCGCCATGCCACCCTGCCTTGGAGCCAACTGAGTATGTACTAAAACCTCCAAAAACTATAAAAAAACCAACCTTTCCTTTCCCAACTTTGGGCATCAGGTATTTTGTCTTAGCGATGAGTAAAAAGTAACTAAGACAGTGATCAATGTGGATTTTTCTGAAAATTGGCCCTTTGTCAAAATATTGACACCTAACCAAATACTTATTTATTTTAACTAAATGTATATATCATGTTATGATAATTTTTTGTGGTACTGGGGATTGAACTCAGCATTTTTTTTTTTGACCAAGAATCAAATTTAGGATCTTGCATTTGCCAAGCAGGCACTTATGCCTCCTGAACTATATTCCTGAACTCAGCATCTCTACACTGAATCATATCCCAGCCATTTTAAAAATTCTTTGTTTTGAGACAGGGTCTTGATAACTCACTAAGTTGTCCAAGCTGGGCTTGAACTTGTAATCCTCCCATCTGAGTCTTCCAAGGGATATGAACTAACATTTTTGATTCACAGACTGAATATCTGTTTTGAATATACAAAATAAAGAGGTTTCTACCATGTGTCTTTATTGTTGGTCACTTCCCAATAGAATATATAATAGACATGACATTTTAAAAATATTAAATGGTGTCTCAAAGTTCCTTCAGATACACATCTTGGGACAAAAATTTGAGGCCAAGTAGTTTATTTAGGGGATGATTCCAGGAACACAGTTTGAGAAGGGAGTGAGATGGGGAAAGGAAGTAATTTGCTGTTGTGGGCATCTGGGGCTTAATTCCACAAAGGGCTCTGAGGACGGTCAAAAACACCCTCTGAGTTATCCCATATGATGGGAAAGGACACGGGGGTCACTGTCAATTCCCCACCTGTCACTGCCTGACACATATTTCTGCTGGCATTACACCTCTAGTCCTTCTATCTTGTCTAGTGAGAGCCAAGCTTGCATCTGTGGCTAGGAAAAAGCTCAGGGCCACAGCTGCAGTCATTGTCTTTGTAGTGCTGAAGAGATAGAGGCAGGGTACTGACAGTCAGCAACAGGTGGATTTTCATTCCTCTGAGCCACGATATGCTGGGTCTCTCCACCTCACCATGAGTCAATGAAGAGGGAAGTGTCCCACATATGAGTGTACTCGCCACCCCTGGCCTCTCAGGTAACCTTCCCAAATGATGGTGCAAGGATCCCTGTGGGAACCAGTTAGCACCCACACATCAACTTGAGTAGAGGAAGGGGTTGGGGACACAATAAGATGACTCAACAGGGGCTGGGGTACAGCTTAGTGGCAGGGTTCATCCTAAATAAGCACAAGACTTTGGGTTTGATCTCTAGAAAAAGATACAAAAACATTTACCTACATGCTTAAAACTGGAAAAGATTGGGTTACAGTTATAATAATCAAGTTTATATTTTTCTCTTGTCAGTAAAGGAAAATAAGGAAGGAACAAGAAAGAACTTGTCACAGAAAATAAAAAACAGAATTTTTTTGTACATGTGAGCTGTCAAGGGTAGTTTATTTTTTTGGTACCAGGGATCAAATTCATAACCTTGCATTGCCAGGCAGGCACTTGCACTACTGAGCTAAATCCCCAGCCCCTGTAGAGGGTAGTTTAATTCCCCAACAAATATAACCTCCACCAGGACAAGCACCTTTACCTGGTTTAATCATTACCATGTTTAGAGCATGCAGCACTGTGCTGGGTACATAAATGATGTGAAAAAAGGTTGTATTTCCATTCTGTATTTCCCTACCAGGGGCCCCTTCCCTCCCAAGAGCTAAGTCGTTTAGTTTCGTTAGTTTATCACAGCTCCATCCAGAGCTGGGCAGCAGCGCTGGTATCTTCCTTTGGACAATTAAGTGCGTTAGTGGAGAGCCAAGGAATGAGGGGCTGCTCTCTGTGCCCTGGCTGTCAGAGCACTAGCTGTGACTGTGTGTCCCTTCCATTTAATGTCCTCTTAATTCATGTAACAGCTGGGCTGTCCCATACTGCCTATGTGTCTGTCTCCAAGGTGCATTATGATCAAGGATGAACGGTGCACCTCCATCCTTCTGTCTCCACAGTTGTGGAGGAGAGCTGGATGCCAGGCCCAGCAATGCCCCTGTCTTCTTGGTTGACCTTGAGCAGTAAGTCACTTTCCCTCTCTGAGCCTTGGATTCTTTTATCTGCACAGGGCAACAGCTTTGAGTGTGGCTGTTGGCTTTTCTCTAGTCATAGCCTCTCTCATGGTGCAGACATTGTGTGACCCTTCAGCGCTGCAGGTCTATGCAGCTCTCCACCCATGAGGGTTTCCCTAATGATGTGGCTCTAGAGTCTGCCAGTGCTCCTGGGTCACCACCTCTTCCTCGCTGTGTGGCTTTGAGTCACTTAACCTCTGTGAGCCTCTCTTTCTATCTTATCTGCCCCCACCCCACCGTACTAGAGACTGAACTCAGGCCTCACACAATCTAAGCACAGGTTCTACCAGTGAGCTACATTCTCAGCTTTTTTCATTTATTTTGAGTCAGAGTCTCACTAAATTATTCAGGCTGGCCTTGAACTTGTGATCCTTTTGCCTTAGACTTCTGAGGGCATGCAGCACCGTATCTGGCTGCAGCCTCTTATTTATAATTCACACACACACACACACACACACACACACACACACACCTTCACACTATCTTAAGGCTGCTGAATTTGAAACTGGAATCTGCTGCTTGTTAGTTGTATGACTTAACCTCTCTGGCTCTCAGTTTCCTCATCTAAATGGGAACAGTAATAGCACTTCCCTCATGAATTGCTGTGGGGATTAAGCAAGTTACCATATGAAAACATTTAGAATGGTACCACCTCTGACTGAACGGTGCCTGCTGTTACTGTGACAACCCATCTGCCCTGGGAAGAAGTCCGACTTTTCTTCCTCCTAAACTGAGCGTAGTAATATGCACAGAGTAAGTGTTTATGATTATAAAAGGCAACACAGGCAAAGTAACAATAGCTAATATTTATTGAGTCTTATATCAAACCAGATATTATGCTGTCTGAGTCAGAAATGTGCTTGGCAGCAAGAAGCAAAAGTCACTTCAGTACATACACAGGAGGCTTTATTTATTTTATGTCACAAGAAGTCTGAAAAACCTAGGCTCTTTATTTCTGCCTTGCCATCCTTATCAAGTGAATTTTTGCCTTCAAAGTTTCAAGATGGCTGCTGTGGCTCTGTGTATTGCACCTGTTTTCCAGGTAGAATATGGGGAACAGAGGGGCAGGATGGAGAGCGGGAGAAGAAAGTGCAAAAGGCTAAATAATGACAGTTGAGTTTGTCACTTAAACAAACAAACAAACAAACAAAATCTTTTCTCAGAATACCAAGCAACTTCCACTTGTATACCAAGAGCCAGAACTTTGTCATATGGCCAATCTTATCTTCTAGAGAGCATAGGCAATCTACCCAGCCTTCATGGGGAGCGAGGCCATGTAAAAAAATTGACAGGTAGCCCACTTAAAATACTTTCCACATTATGAATTTCCCGATTTAATCCGTATTAAGCCTTGAAAGACTAAAAGATGATTTCTGTTAGAAGTGTGTAAACTGAGGCTGGGAGAGGTCAAGGACCAGCCCAGGGATACAAAGCTTACAAGAGGTAGAGCCACTGGAGGGTTTGGGCCAGCTGCTGTAAAATGTCTTCTGTACATCTAGCCCACAGTAGGTGACTTTTGTGGATGGCAGCACTGGGGATTGAACCTAGGGCCTTTGTACTAAACTACATCCTTAGTCCCTTCCTTTTGTGGAGACAGGATCTTGAAAGTTGCTAAATCACCAGGCTGAGATGGAACTTAGGATCCTTTTGCCTCAGCTTCCCAGAGTTCTGGGATTACAAGTGTGCACCACCACACTCAGCACAGTAAGTACTTAGTGGGTGTTAATTTTGTTCCACTCTGGGCTCTCAGCTTCCTTCACTTACAAAAATGGGAGTAATAACAATCCCACTCTCAATTACAAAAAAACAAAACAAAAAATTACACACATGAATTACAACTACATAATGTCAACATGATTGTGGACAACTGAGAGGCAATGTGCAAAATTAAAAGCAGTGTAATGGTGTTAAAAACAATTTCTACTCTCTTAGGACTGGCTGTCCTAAGAGAAGGGCTGTGAGAATTCCCGTGTGCCTAGGAAACATCATGGGACATGATTGCTGTTTTTGTTATGTAACAAAGTACCCCCAAACTGAGTGGTTTCAAATAGTAACCCTTGATTTGCTCATGATGTTCAGTCTGGGCTGGGCTCAGGTGGGCAGTTTTTTGACTGACCTTGCTGCTGATCACTCTCACGGTGGCGCTCAGCTGGAAAGCTGGCTTCTGATTCTCCTGCAGTAGTTTTGGGCCTTTTCCCTATGTAGTCTCTTCAGCCAGGCAGCTAGATTTCCTACACAGTTGTTTATGTGTCCCAGGAATGAGTACTCCAAGAGGGCAAGCCTTGCTGTGCTGGCCTTTATCAAGCTTCTGCTTACATCATGCTTGCTCAGGTCACACTGAGGTCCTGTGCTTGCTGAGGGTGCCTCACATGGCCAAGCTCCGAGTCTACTACTTTCAGGAGGCCACAAAACAGTGTGGATCCCTGGAAGCATGCTTTCTAGGCCACTAAAATAGCAAGCCACCACCACTGTTCTCATACCACTATTGTTCTCATGGTGTCGGGGCTGGGGATTTAGCTCAGCGGCATAATCGCCTGCCTTGCAAGCGTGTGGTCGTGAGTTCGATCCCTGGTACCGACCCCCCACCCCCAAAAAAAGTCTGTTCTCATGGTGTCTGACCAAAGGCTAGAGAAAGGGAGAATGTGCCTTCACAGCCGGGTAAAATTTAAGTCCTCAAGTCTCTGCACTCTGAACTCTTTCCTGAAGAACCAGCCCACATCTGATTTCACCTTTGCTTTGCAGCTTTGCCTGGCCCAACCAGACTTTCAGAGACTAGATCAGGTTTCAACCCAAGGGGCCAATCCAAGTGACTGGTTTGGTTGTCCATGCAGGGAGAAGGATTCCATGGTAGGCAAGGAGGTAGGATGTCCTGATTGGCCAGGCCTGGTCAGGTGCCATCAGGGGCCCTTAAGTAAATTCAAAGCTGAGTTTTCAGATAACTACCTGGTCAAGTATTTCTGGGGGACAGCAAATAAGAACAACTGGGATCAATATCTGGCCACAAATTCTAAAAATGACATGGAAAGGTAGATCTGGAGAAGCAAGTGGAGAAAATGAATGGGAATGTGATGGGTAACATCTTCAGAAATGTACCTGGGAAACCAGGCTGAAGCAAGGTTGACTGGGAAGTCTGTGGAGGTGGGTGCAAGTCTTCTGATCATGATCACCAGAGCAGGGCAGGGGTAGAAGGTTGCATGTTATTTCTCATTTCTTTGGAACTCAATCCTTTTTGAGTAAAATGCTTCAGAAATGATTTTCCTCATTAAAACCAATGCCACAGATGCAATGCCTTCCTCGTTTACATTTCTTCTAATGTACTTCTGCTCGAGCAAGTCAGCCCTTCACAATTTCAATTAACACCGATGCCTCTGATCTCCGCAGTGCCACTCCTGGGTGCAATGTGGGGTGGGGGGAGAAGAAGGTCACTGGGAAGTGGGAGGTGGTGCCCCGTCTTGTTTGTAGGCTTGAAGGCCCTGATGAGGGAGGCATTGGGAGGGAAGATGTGGAATAATTTGCTCCCTGCTGAATGAAGACTACACTTTAAAGATGCCAGCTTGTTTTTTTTTTTGTTTGATAAAAAAACTAATGTGGAGACCCAGTGGCGAGGCAGAGAGGAGAGCAAGGGCTCTGAGGGTTGAGCCAGCAGGAACGAGACACACCTTGTTTGACTTAGGAGAGTTTCTCCTGTAACTATGAGGCCTCAGCCGTCAGTCAGGGCCTGTGCTCTGTTGTCCTGAAGGTTCCCTGCTTCTGCCACAAGCATTTCCTTCCCTTCCAGTTGAGATAAGGGTCTCCTACCAACAGGTGTGTGCATGGCCTAAATTCAGTATGGCAGAGTGATGGACCAGAAACTGGGGTGAGGGTGGCTGAGCAAGGATCAGGGAGAGCTGGAGACCAACATAACCTGCCCAATTTTCTCCTTTGTTTCCTACCTTGTTCATCCCTCCTTTCCTTTTTCTTCCTTTCTAGTAAGAGAATTTGTTCAAGAAAAACCATGGATTTGTGTTTTTCAAGAACCTCAGGAATGATTTGCTCCCCTTTGTAAAGTCAACTGTTTTTTTTTTTCATTTTCATCATCAATAACAAGGATTGTACGAGCGTACTATTTTCTAAGCACTTTCTTTGTGTTGGGAGGTACTACACACGCTATTTTTAGTCTTCACATAACTTTCAAGATAAATGTAATTTATGCCCACTTTACAGAGAGGAAATTGGGGTCACAGAGCTTGAGGAACTTATCCCACAAGTGGCAAGGTTAGGGGTTGAACTGAAGCTTGTTCATTGGATTTCTGGCTCTAGTGTCATCAATTCCTGAACACTGGGGAGGTTCAGCCTCCTAGTTAAGACTTCCTAATGGATGCTTCTGAAATGAGAAATGTCTTCTATACAAGTCCCAGATATTCACATTGATAAAGGTCAAACATAGAGTTTAATCAGCACTCTAATAAGCAAATTGCCAGGACTCCTTCCCTATTCTGCAATACTTTGATGGGCAGTTCTCAGTGTATACAGTGTATGAATTCCCTCTTCAGGCTTCATTTCTCTATCTATAAAATGGGCACATTGGACTCTACCTCCAAGGGTGAGTTCAGTTGGATCCACAGTGCTTGTGGGAACTTCCTGTGTGACTGTGTGGGAAGGCTACCAAGATGCATCAGTCAGACCTTGGTCCTAGGAAAGCTGTATAAGTGCTCTAATTGTTAATTACAAAGGGCAACCCAGTTAGGAGGGCAAAATCTCTCATTTAGACTTAGTCAGTGTTCATGTGCATGGCAGGGAAGACAAGGCAAGCTTCAAGGAGGAGACACCATTGGAACCTGATCCTAAAAAAAACAAATACTGGAACATGAGTTGGAGATGGGAGGGAGCTTTCTCCAGCCAACATTACATGGGGCAGAACCATCTCATCAACCCCTAAGTCTGTGAGATGTTACAAATTGTTGTTATAAGCCACTGAACTTTTGTGATGGCTTGTTATATAGCAATAGAAAATTAAAACAGACCTCAAAGGTGTCTGTCTTTAGGCTTTAACCTAAAAGGCCAAAGATAGCAAATTTTCAGGCCACAGCCTACAATAATTGGCATCAAAACATAATTTATTTGGCTTACACAGAGTTATTTTAAAATAGTTGAGCCAGCTGGGGGTTTAGCTCAGCGGCATAAGTGCTTGGCAAACGTGAGGTTGTGAGTTTGATCCCTGGCACCAATAAATAAAATAAAATAAAATAAAATAAAATAAAATAAAATAGTTGAGCCAAAGCTGGGCATGGTATCACATGCCTGTTATCCCAGCACTTAGGAGGCTGAGTCAGGAGGGATCACTGTGAGTTTGAGGCCAGCCTGGGCTACAAAGTAAGTACAAGGCCAGCCTGAACTGCATAGTGAAACCCTGTCTCAAAAAGACCAAAGGAAAAAAATTATTTTGAGCCAGTATTTAAAATTCGGAAGATTTTACATGAAAATCCAGATGTGGGGTTCTCTTGAAAAGTCCTGCATCTCAGCACCAGGGTCCTAGCAGCAGCTGGCTAGCTGTCTCTTATCTATGTGGCATGCACTCTCTAGCTCACTACAGTGCCAACTATACCCTATTGTCTCACTCCTAACCTGCTTTCTCGTCCCTGTAGGCATCTGAGTTTTTGATGTCTTAGAATTCTGACAGTTCGTGATTTTATAGGTTATTGGAGGAAAATAATGGCTTTCAAAATGATAATGGGAAAATGGCATGCTGTTGGCATGGCAATGGGAAGCCAATGAAGAGTTCTGAGTAGAGGAGGAATGGTGAGACCTGGGCAGTGAGTAATGCATTAGTAGGGGTAACTCTACATAGGTGTAGTAAAAAAAGTCTGTTATTATGGCCCTGAAGCAAGGCCAGCAGGCAGATTGCTGTAGCTGCTAGTTTCAAACAGGAGCCTACAGAGAATTCTTTCTGTGGTCTG
>PVJX010006970.1:15042-74077 GCA_004027295.1 Dolichotis patagonum
TTGGGGGGCCTGCAGGGGAGAGACCCTGGCGCCTTGGGACCTGCACCGTGTGGTTGACTTGGGGTGTCAGGAGAACAAGGAGCTCCTTCCCTCTCTGGGGGGCAGCTGAGAGTGTGGCAGACTTTCGGCAGCCTGAAGGAGAGAGACCCTGGTGTGTCGGGACCTGCACCGTGCGGTTGACTCTGGGTGCCAGGAGAACAAAGAGCTCCACCCCTCTCTGGGGGGCAGCTGGGAGTGTGGCAGACTTTCAGTGGCCTGAAGGAGAGAGACCCTGGTGTGTTGGGACCTGCACTGTGTGGTTGACTCGGGGTGCCGGGAGAACAAGGAGCTCCTTCCCTCTCTGGGAGGCGGCTGTGAGTGTGGCAGACTTTCAGCGGCCTGAAGGAGAGAGACCCTGGCGCCTTGGGACCTGCACCATGCAGTTGACTCATGGTGCTAGGAGAACAAGGAACTCCTCCCCTCTCTGGGGGGCGGCTGTAATCCTGCCGATGGGCAGGCTGAGAATCAGACATCTCGTGTCGTCCTGTCCCATGTTCTGCCCCCCCCCAGCAAGTGGCAGCCAGTTAACTACACATCTTGTGAAAAAATTGGCTATGGTATTTAGTATGAGCTCCCCATATGCAAAGATATGGACAACCATTTGGAAGAAAACAAGAGACAATATGACAGATAGTGAAGAACCCTGGTTGTATAGCTTTGAAATTTCTGTTCGGTTCTGTTTTGTTGTGTTTAATTTTACCCCCTTTAAAATAAAATTTAAAAAAAAAATATATATATATATATATGAGGGGAGGGGGGAGTGCTCTAAAGGATATAACTGAATGTGTGTTTGGGTATATAAGGTGGATGACCACATTACTGTTTTTGTTAGATTGTTGAGCAGAACTGTTGATAGTCTCACTCTTTGAATGTCTACTTTGTGCGCTTTAGTTTTGTAGCTTGAAAAACTATTTCCAATGATGACAGTATGTAACCTATCAAGTGGCGATTTCTTAGTGTTTTTGTTTTTGTTTTGTTGTTGTTATTGTGGTT
Organism: Dolichotis patagonum; assembly: GCA_004027295.1. Classification (NCBI taxonomy): domain Eukaryota; kingdom Metazoa; phylum Chordata; class Mammalia; order Rodentia; family Caviidae; genus Dolichotis; species Dolichotis patagonum. Next base: position 16,075 of record PVJX010006970.1, read on the forward strand.
CTTTCATTTTTTTGCCTTTGGAATAAAAAAAAGATCTAAATATTAAAACAGAAACATAAAATCTGCTGGAAGAGAGAATAAGTATAACTTTTGCAGGCAAAGACTTTGTGACCAAAACCCTCACTTCATGGGAAATGCTATAAAGAATCTCATCTTATTCCAAATTTATTTTATTTATTTATTTATTTATTTTTGGTACCGGGGATTGAACTCACGACCTCACGCTTGCCAGGCAGGCGCTTAAGCCACTGAGCTAAATCCCCGGCCCAAGAATCTCATCTTATTAAAAAGCTTTTGCACAGCAAAAAGAAATCATAAACAGAGACAACCCTCTGAATGATAAAAAAAATCCAGTTTTTCTTCAGACAAAGTAGTAATATGTAGGGCATATAAAGAATTGACAAGAATCAGACTCCCAAATTTAAAGACCCAATCCAAAAATGAGCTTCTGCAATGGACAGACATTTCTCAGAAAAAGTACAGACAACAAATAAATGCATGAAGAAACATTGCTGGTCATTCAAGAGATGCAAATTGAAGTAATGCTGAGATTCCATTTCACTACAGAGGGAATGACTATTATCGACAGATCAAGCGGTGACAAGTGCTTGTGGGGCTGTGGGGAAGAAGGAACACATCTGATGATGGAGGAGGTGTAGACTGGTGCAACCACTGTGGAAGTTGGTGTGGAGAGTCCTCAGAAAAGTAGAACTAGAGGTGCCATTTGACCCATCTGTTCCCCTTCTTGGCATCTTCTCAATAGAATTAAAAGTATAAAACAACAGCAATATGTGCACATCCATGTTTATACCAGCACAGTTTGTGGTGGCTGGGTCTTGGAGACAACCCAGATGCCCTCAACTAACGAGTGGATGGAAAGAGGTTTTTTTTTTTTTATATAGTGAACTACTGCTCAGCTATAAAGAAGGATAGACTTGAGATATTTATAGCTAAATGGATGGTCCTTGGGGCTACTCTTTTAAGTGAAATAAATTTGATACATATGAAAAAAAAAGTCTATTATTTAATCTGCCCAGAACCATGAACTTCATTCATCAGAAAAGTTCTTTCCCCTTGTTGGATTACATGGTTCCAACTGGGCTGCCAAGTTCTCTTTGGATTTCCCATCTCTCCATTCACAATGACTGGTTTAGAGAGTATATGTCACAGCTGGATACAGTGGCACACGACTGTATTCTTAACACATTGGGAGGCTGAGGGAGGAGAATCACAAGTTTGAGTCCAGCCTGGACAACTTAGTAATTTAGTAAACTCGGTCTCAAAATAGAAAAAAGGCCTGGGGATGTAGCCTAGTACAAAGGTCTTACATTCAACCTCCAGCACCAAAAAAAAAAAAAAAAAAAAAAAAAAAAGTGGTATTTCACTTAATCTGGGCAAGTTACAATAGCTGGCCTTGTAGCCATAAATAGATGAATGGACACCTATTTATGTTGGACCAATGTCTCTCCCTAAAACTGTCTTTAGGACTAAGAGCAGTCTCTGATGGAGCAGCTGAAAGGTTTAAGTGGTGACAGCTGCTGCAGCTAAGTGTTCAACCTTGAAGTGAAAAGTGCATAGCGAGAGAGTAGGCGAAAGATCTGCTTCCATTCAGGTCTCTTTCTGAGCCTCACCATCAGTTCTGGGAACTCCCTGAGCCTTCCTGATACATCTCTCTTCCTCTTCTTTTCCTTCTTCTCTCCCTTCCTCCTCTTTCTCCCTTGCAGCCTTCTCTCTCCCTCTCCTTTTTAAAATATGCAACAGAGAACCCTGGCTATTCCTTGCAGCTTCAGAGCAATGCTAGGAAGGCTACTCCTCCTCCCAGTCAGGGAAGAGGAAAGAGAGAGAAGAGCATGAAGGAAGAAGTGCCATCCTCACTGGAAAGGACATTATTAGCCTGGGAGATAATTGTCCCTTCTTACTACAGACTTCCTGCAGAACCTTAAGTAAATCTCTGTATCTTTATAAGCCTCAGTTTCCCTATGTGTAATTCAGACCTGGAAAAGAATGTGATCCTAAACTATATTCCATGATACCCTGAAATTCTGTGGAGGGCCCACTGCTCAAGAAGTGTGGTTCGAGGCAGGGTGAGGAAGCTTAGTAGGAAAGATCCTGGGTTCCCATTCCTCACTTCAAGCATGGTTGCCTCCTCTCCTTATTTTACATATCACTTTTCTATAGAAGGTCTTGCTTATGAGGATTCTATAGCTTAACAAGTTTCAAAAACCCTGGACAAGATGTCTTAGAATTCTGACAGTTCCTGATTTTATAGGTTATTGGAGGAAAAATAATGGCTTTCAAAATGATAATAAAAGTGTTTTTGACTGTTTGCTGTATGTTAAGCACTATGCTAAATGCTTCATATCCATTTATCTTATGTTAAAAAATCTTTACTGCAATGCTATGAATTAATTTTCCTCATTTAGCAGATAAGGACCTGGGATTTGAGGGATGAAGTAATTTTGCTCACAATCATAAAGCTGGTAAGTAATGAAGTGGGGTTTGAACCTAAATCTATAGGAAGGAGCAAACTGGTAGTCCACAGGCCAAACCTAGTCTTAAAACGCATATCTTTTGGTTTATGCACTGCTTTTTCCCCCTAAAATTTAAATTAACTGCCAGTTTTTAAAAACCAAACAATGTCATATAAAAATTGGATTTAGAGACTTTCTTGTTTGCCATTTCAAATCTGTCACTGGTAACACTAGGACTCTACTCCCACCTGAATACCTGTTCCCTCTTTTGGAAAGGTCACAGTCTCCCAGCTTGCCATAGTCCCTCTCTATGGCCTTAACATCTGGCAAACTTTGCTCATTTAGGGTAACTGCCCACCTCTATGGGCACTTGATTTGGTAATTCCTGGTCTACTGAGAAGCCTGTGTCTTTTTCCCTTTAACATTCCTCTACCTCTGCCTATTAGTTCCCCTTATTTTATCTGCTCCCTTTTCATTCATTTGCCTTCTTCTTTTTCATCTGCTGTTGTAGGGATCCAGTTCAGCATGACTGCAGCCTCTGTGTATGTGCTATGCTGGTAATTGAACCCAAGGCTTTGTGTTATCCAGAGCTATTATTCTTCTTCCAGCTCTTCCTGTAGCCACCTTGAGTGGTAACTGTCATGACTGCCCTTAATAACCCTCATCTGTTTTCCCTGCAGTTTCCCAGAATACTATAAATATACAAAACTATTTGAGTGGTATGTGGGGCTTTACTGCCTAATCATGCCAGGAATATCCCTGATTGTCTTGATACTAGTTTGAAATAAACAGATACATTCTGGTGTAGATGAAAAATCACTTTTGTCTCATTTACTCTATAAACTAGCTTTGTCTAACTCAAATCATGGGGATCCACTGGTTGTCCACCTTTAACTTTGCTCCTGTACTTAAGTCCCATGGTAAATTCCATTCTGTACAATCATGGATCTGTCTGCCTTTGCTTTGGTCTCACAGCACTGGAAGCCAGGTCTAACACAATGGGACCTGGTTTTCCTGGAATGGCCTTCATTCTTGGCCTTCAAAAAAGATAGCTGCTGTGCCTCTCTACTCTTCTGTTTCTTGAATTCATCTTTCTAATGCTAGCACAGGTAGCTCTACAAATATCACTGTCAAACTTCTCAAGAGGGATGTGCCCACTGAGGGTAAGTTCTGAGGGCAGAATTAAGTCCAGTGGAAGGGAGCGGAAGCAGTTGAATGTATGCTTTGGGGTTCACATAGTCCTGTGTTCAATCCTGGTTCCTTCTATCATCTGCAAGACACTGGCCATGTCACATTTCCTCACCATGAAATGGGGAGAAAACTTTGTAGGATTGATGAGAGGATTAAAAATGCAGTTGACCGAGGTAGGAGGATCATTGTGAGTTCAAGATCAGCCTGGGCTACAAAGTGAGCTCAAGGTCAGCCTGAACTGCCTAGTGAGGCCCTGTCTCAAAAAGATAAATAAATAAATAAATAAATAAATAAATAATGCAGTTGCATATCAGGTATGGTGGCACACATCTATAATCCTAGCACTCAGGAGGTTGAGGCAGGTGGACTGTTGAGAGTTTCAGACCAGCCCTGGCTACATAGTGAGGTTGAGGTCAGTCTAAATTACATAGAGAGACCTTGTCTCAAAAACCCAAAAAGAAAAAGAAAAGCAACAATAAAAAAAACAGTTGAACCAGACTATCTTTAAATATTCTTCCAATTTTGGTACTTTATCATTTTAAAGCCAGCTCTGTTTAAAACTTTTCAATGATTCTCATTTACTGAGTACAAAAATCAGTTCTTATATCTAGCCTTTTACATTTACATTTATTTTCCCTAATTCACACGTTACTCTCCAGAAACCCCTACCTCTTACATTCCTGTCTTCATGTTTGCTGTTCTATCTGCAGTATGTCACAGCATTCCATAAACAAGCCTCCCATAAAAATGTGAGGGAGTAATATCTCTACCTGTTGAGCCCTACTCGTTTGTTTTAGAGTCTTAGTCACTTTCCCATTACTGAGGCACAGAACCCAATACCCACAACTTACAGGATGAGAGGTTTATTTTGGTTCACAGTTTCAGTCTACACGGTTGGCTCCAAGGTAGAAACAGAATGGCAGAATGGTGGAGGAAAAGGTGCTCAACCCATAGCAACCAGGAAGCAGAGAGGAGAGGAATGGGGACAAGAATATACCCTTCCAGGCCACACCCCCAAGTGACCCACCTCCAACCAGGCCACCTTCTAACAGCATATTCAGCTACTGAACTCACCAATGGATGAATCCACTGTTGAGTACAGCACCCTATGATCTAGTCACCTTTCACATCCATGAGAATTTTGTGGGATATTTTAGATCAAAACCATAACAGCTGCAAGTTACAAAACCTGCAAATAAATGATAAAGATGTGTTGGTTCACATGTCCAGAGGTGGGTCACACTTCAGAATGGCTTCATCAGGTCATTGGATCAACTTTTCTGTAGTATTTTCCTATCCTGCTCCAAAATCTCAACAAGTTTTGTCTTCCAGCTAGCTTCTCTCAGGACAGCTAAAACAAAATTCTGTAATTGTAGGCCTCATAATATACTACATTATCCAGAAAATAAGAATATTTCTTCCTCTTTCTTCACTTTTATTGGACCAACAGCCCCAGGACCTTAATATTTAGGAGGTGGGATAGTGATTTAGCAAACAGGTTCTGAGGTCGAAGTCTATCTCCTAGCTGTATGACAGTGGTAAATTTTCTTTCTTCCTTTCTTTCTAACTTCCTTCCTTCCTTCCTTTCTTTTTTTTGGTACTGGGGATTGAACTCATTTCTTTCTTTCTTTCTTTCTTTCTTTCGTTCGTTTTTGGTACCGGTGATAGAACTCATGGCCTTGCATTTGCCAGGCAGGCGCCTATGCCACTGAGCTACATCCCCAGCCCAGTAAACTACCTCTTGGTGAAACAGTTTCCTCATCTGCATGAGAAGAATTATAAACAGTATGTCTATCATAAGGTTGTTGAAACTAGAAAAGCTTGCAAAGCACTCAGCACACTGCCTGGCAACTAGCAAATGCTCCATAAATGTTAGCTATAGATAAAAGCATATTTCTTTAGAAACATTTCTCTTAATACAATGAGCTTCAAGGAGTTTTCTGGACAAGAGTCTTCCAGACATTTCTTTGTTGAATCTGTAGTCGATCATTCAGCGAACATTAAATGAGGGCCTACTGTTTTAGGAATGAGGAATGGGCAAAACAAACAATGTTGTGTCCTGGCAGAGATCACACTATAGTGGAAGATGGGGATGGGAGAGATAATAAATATAAATATGAGTGTATTTCAGGTGGCATGGAGAAAAAAATCCAGCAGGAATGGATACGGAGAAGCACAAAATGGGATGCTAATTTAAATGTGGGTCAGAGAAGGCTTCTGAGAGAAGTAATCTTTGAGCTGAGACATGAAGATGAGGAATGATCCACAGGAATATTGGGAGAAGAGAATCTGAGGCAGAGAAAACAACAAATATAAAGGCCCTGAAGTAATAGTATGCTTGGCCTGTTAATAATGAACAGGAAAGAGGACAAAATGCTTTTGGGGCACAATAACAAAGTTATAGGGGACCAGTTCAGATGGGTAGTAGGTCACACAGGACCTGGCAGAACATGAACATAATTCTCAGTGCCAGCAGACAATAGGACACCACCTACATAGATAAATTTACTAACTGAGGCTATGAACAAAACAGGGTGAGAGCCTCAACTTGCCTGATGGTGGGGCTGAAGGAAGGCTAGAGAAAACTTCTCTGAGGAGGTGGCTCCTGAGCTGAATGTTGAAGGATGAACTGGATGTGTGTGAGCCGACAGGTGACTGTGACTCTTCAGGTGAAGTGACTGTGGTGTCTTTGAGGAAATGTGGTAAGTGTACAGGTAAAGCGGTGAGGAGTGGCCAGAAAGACAGCAGAAGAGGTTGGTAGGGGTTGGGTTCATTAAGTGATTAACTCATTCAAGAATTTACTGAATGGGTATGTGCCAGATATTGCTGAATGTTTGGGAACTTAGTGAGACACACAACTGTCAAAAATCCCTGGTCACTCTACCTGTCAAGCACAAGGTCCTGAGTTTGTTTTCCCATACCCCCACCAAAAAAATTTCCTGATCTTGTTGGACATGGCAGTGCACTCTGGAAGCCTGAGACAGGAAGATGACAAGTCAGAGCACAGGCTGGGCAACTTAGCAACTTATTGAGACCCTGTCTCAAGGGTTTACACTGAAAGCCGTGAATCCCTAGTAATAGAAAAAAAGAAAAAGGAAAAAAAAAGTCTCATGGAGTTTTATATTTCTATTCATGGATCCATTCTAGTGGGAGAGACAGACAAAAACACATAAATAGACTAATAAATGACAGAACAAGAGGCCAAACTGTCAGGCAAGGGTGTTTAAGGAAGAACTCTCAGAAGTGCTATTTAGGCAGAGATTTGGGGGAAGAATATTCCAGGCCATGCTCTCCAATGTCACCATCTCTCTGGTTTGATTTCTCTTCCTTTTGAAGTGGGACATGGAAGTCATCAAACGAGAGAGTAGTAGTTATTACTGCTGGTCTGGCACAGACAGGACTCTCAGTTCAAACTGTTGCATTGGGAATCCTGTCTCTCAGGCAGGTTCCAGGGGAAGTGACATGAAGAATACAATCATGAAATCACAGGTGGGATGAGGCAATGGAAAACTTGACAGCTGACAGTGGTCCTCCTGTCTTTCTCTCAGCAGGCTATTTTGGAGAAGTGTGTGTGTGTGTGTGTGTGTGTGTGTGGATGAGAGAGAGAGGGTGGGGGAGAAATGGAGGGAGAAAGAGAGAGATCGCTATAGAGATGGGGACATAGAGACTCTGGGGCGCTTAGCTTGTTATTCATTAAAAGCACAATTTGTATTTTCTTCTAGGGTATTCAGGTACTTAAAAGCCATTTTTGTTAAAAACTGACTCTTCACTTAGGCCTACAGATGCACAATAGGTAACTAAGAGCGGAAAGAAGCTTGCCCTTCATTTTGTATGCTTTGTTAGCTTAAAGCTTGGGTCAATCTCTTAATTTTTCATAAAAATCATTAATTTTTCATATAGGTATGTTAGTAATTTAGGGAACGTCTGCCTAAAAGTTGGCAAAGGTTGATTAGCCCTGAATTTACATCTCCCTTCAAGACCGAGGATACCAAAATAAGGAATTTATAGGCTCTTTACACCCAAAAGTCTCCTACTATTGGTCCTAAACCTGTTATCACCTTGATTCCAGAAAAAGCAGAGCCCCACAGGACTGAAACCACAACGGAGAAAATCTTTTCATGGGAACAAACCATCCCTCAGCCATGAGGATTCCAGAGCTGAAATCGGAATAGAGATAATGCGCAACTGGACCCCAGCCCACTGGCTAATCCTTAAAGCTGGCCTCCTGCCTTTGCAGTGGGCCAGTATGATCCCCTCATCACAGGGTTCCCTCTCCAGCTGCTCAAGCTGGTATTCTTTCCCATTTTTCTTACTCTACTTTGTTGAGGCCTGGCTTGATCTCTGTCAGTGTCATCAACTAAAGTCCCTTATTATTTTCTCTTACTTTCTAATTGTAGCTTTTTCCTGTAAATTTGTGCTTTAGTTTTTACTTCCATTATTACTAAAAACAAGAACCCATGCAGCTGGTGATAGTTGGGAGACCCTGGAAGTTGGAACACTGATTCAAATCTGAAATTCCAACAGGAGAAATGTTTAGGAGGGAGGTCCACTACCAAGATCAACAAATAAGACATCTGCGCCCCAGAAAGGTAAAGCTACTTGAATGTAATCAATCTTATTATTATGTTTTTGGAAGAATGGCACCTCCCGCCCAGACCCTCACCACAGCCTCTGCTTAGTCCCCGCTTTAGCAGCCAGGAAGGACCCTCACCCAGCTCAAGATGCGGGTACTTGTCGCCTCTTCCGGATCGCTCTGGCACGGCCCCCAGAATACAGCGTTGGGTGCTGTCTTCAGGCCTCGCCCATCTCAAACACCACCCACCCGGCCCTAATTTAGGGCACGCCTCCTTCCGGCTCCTCCCCTGAGTGGCTATCTCCCCCCCCGCGCTGTTTCCGGGTCCGCCTCCTCCAGGCACGTTCTCCCTCTATCCCCGCCCACATCTCGCCTCTTTCGAGCGCTGCCCCTGCTCCCAGCTCTGAGGCCTCCGCTGTCTCCCACACCTGTCTAGCGCCCTTTCTTCCTTGCATCACCACCCTCTCGCCCGCCCCGCCCCCTCGCCCCTATTGGTGTGACTCTCATCCCTCCTCTAGCCCCGCCTCTCTCCGCTGGCCCTCCTCCCAGCCAGACCCCGCCCCGGCCCCCTCCTCCCTCTTCTCGCGCCGAAGCTCTGGACCTTTCCAAACCAGGCTCCGGGGGTGGGGAGAGCTCACGCTCTTGGGAAACCGAGCTGGGTAAGGAAGGGGCTGAGGAGTCCTTGTGTTTGTGTCACCGTGTCCTTCCCTGGAGACACAGGCCAGGTAGGGAAAAAGGCAGGGCCAGGAGGACAGGGGGGGCCGACCCGAGGGAAGCTGCTCCCGGCGCCCCCACTCCTGCGCACCTGAGTGGTGTTGGCCAAGGGAAGGACTAGCGGCTGCGGGGCTCGCGCCGCTGTCAGTGCGGCTGGGCGCGCGAGTGGCGCGGCGCGGGGCGCAAAAAACAAGAGGAGCTGAGGGGGCGGTAGCGGTGGCGACTGGCGCGCGTGTTCAGCCTTCTCAAGCCGCGGCCGGGGCTTCCTGCTTACACCTCCCTCTCTTCCTCCCAAGTGCGGCGCAATCGCCTTCTGTGCCGTGCGGCTTCCAGCAGACCTTTTAGGCGCGGGTGAGTGGGGGCCGCAAGCATCTCGTTAGGGGTGCGGGGGGGGTGTTCCTTGTGTCTTCTGGGTCGCCTACACCTTCAGGCTGGCCGCTCCCTATTTTTAGAAACTCTTTTTTTGGTCATTCGGGAAGTCCTGGTAGCCTGAGTAACTCCAGGCCCCCTCCCCCTCTCCTCCTCTCTCCTGGGTCCGCCACCTTCGGTCCCTGGCCCCAGCCCATCTGCGCTGGCTTCTGGGCGCCCGAGCGTTTGCTGCCCGCTTTCTGAACGCGGGCCTGGCCTGGGCCAGGAGTTGGCGGGGTGGGCCCGCGCCCGCTCGGAAGTTGGAGTCTTTGTGCTCGTGCCCCGCCCCGCCCGGCGAGGGGAGGAGGGAGGAGAGCGGAGGCTGCGCCGGGAGGCCTCGGGCGGGCTCGGCCCCAGCTCGAGCGCCGGCCCAGGGCTTCTTCCGGCGCCCCCGCCCTGGCTGGGGCTGTGCGCTCCCCGAGGCGCGCGCAGCTGCTGCTGTCTTAGCTCCCCACGGGTCAAAGCGCCTCGGCGCCCACCAGTGACGGTCGTGAGCTCTAGGCACACCTTGATCTCGGAGAGCAACAACAGGCCGGCGAGCTGGAGTCGTGTACCGCACTCCAGCCAACCTCTTGGTAGACGAGTCTTAATTTGCTACCCTGTGAAATGGGGTTAAAAGAAAACTAGTCCCTCAGGGCGTTCCCGAGTCCAGGCTGGGAACTAGTATGTGAGAGAAGCATTTAAAACCAACAGGTAACGTTTAATGACTGGAAGAGGAACTTGATAAGACTATCATGTAATGCTCATAACGGCCTTCTAGAATTGCCTTCGTTGACAGAAGCAGAAATCAAGATGCAGAGAGGTTCAATCCTTTGCTTCAACTCATAGTACTAAAGTACAAAGCAGTAAATTTATATTTAAATTTGCTGGAGCATATATCATTACTTAGTGTAGAGATTGTTTTGACTTAACCTATAGATAACCCTATCCTTCTTAACCAAGGGTCATCCCTGACTCCAGGGCCAGTGTCTACTGTGTCATGGATGAAGTTTCATTCTGGGACTACCAGAGCTCCAAGGGAAAGGAAGTTTCGATGAGGTTAGAGGTTGATGAATGCAAGAGGCTCCATATTACAAACACTACTGAAATTCTCTCACCTTTGGCTCAAGAGCCTTTAATTTTTTATAAATTGTGAAATCTATCCAGAGCTTTGTTCATTGCATGCGTCTCCTTCAGACTTGCTTGTTCTCTTTGTTTAGATTTATATTAATCGATTGTATTTTGGGGAAGAGGGCAAGGTATATAGCTCAAGTCATCTTCAACTTGCTGCCTTCAAATACTTTTTATTTTTCCTATTTTCAGATAAGATCCAGAGGGGTTAATGTAAACTAAAATAAACTTTGCTAAGTGTTCCAGTGTGTTTGATCCTGGTTGTGAGGAATGTCTAAAAAACAGGCAGAAGCATTCTTTAGCCAGGTCTTAAAAGAGTCTGGTAATGTTTGCTTTAGCTATTTGGCGCTGGGAGGTCTGCTCTGTACCCTCCACCTCTCAAGATTCTAGATTTATATTGAGGAGTGGTGGCATATAGGGGGTTGAAAGGGTCTTACCAACTGTCTGGTCCAACCCTAGTATCTGCTTTCCCCCTCTTTCCTATTGACTGAATCCTTTTTTTTTTTGGTACTGGGAATCGAACTCATGACCTCATCGCTTGCTAAGCAGATGCTGTGTGGCTGAGCTATATGCTGGGCTTGGTTGAAACTTGGGAAGGGGATGTGTAAATTGCCAGGTTTACAGGCTGCTTAGTGTTAGAATTAGAAGAGGAATTCCTAGTCTTCTTCCAGTCTGGTAATTTTTATTTCTCCCATATCTTGCCACTTCTTAAAACGTCACTAAACCACTTATTTAGGCTTAAAAATCAAGAATCTTGAGTAATTGGAAATCTCAAGGAGGTTGTGTAGTCCAGCCACTTAATGTGCTTTGTAAATAGCATTAAAAAGAAGCCAGGTTTTGTGCACAGGTGTACTAGTTTTTTTAAAAAAAATATTTGTGATCATTGTATTTTTTTGTAACCATTGTATGATTTTTTTATCTAGTTGTGTAGGGGAGTTGGTGAACTTAGGGCTTGGTTCATGTCTTCTTTTTACTACTATCTGGCATTGGAAACATACCAAGGTTAGGGCACTTGACTTTCATCATAGAATTAGTAAGTGTAGAGTACAAGGCAGCTGGTAGGTAGAGGATTTGATGTGGCATCATGAACTGAGCTACTCATTGTGGACTTTGGGGTCTCATTTTCCTTATGTGAACTTTCACAGGGTTGTGGTGGGGACAGTGAAAAAGTGCATTGAAGTAAAAAAAAAAAAAAGTACTTAACATGTACCATCAGTCACTGCAATAAGAACTTTCATTTATGTCATTTAACACAGAGCAACCTATTAATTAGATATTATAGAAGAAAAAACAGACAGGCTACATGATTTGTAGCCTGGCCAAGCCAAGATTAGAACTTCAGACAGTATAACTTTATTATTATTATTATTATTATTGCAGTACCAGGGATCGAACTCACGACCTCGCGCTTGCAAAGCAGGCGCTTATGCTGCTGAGCTAAATCCCTGGCCCCAGTATAACTTTAAAACTGGTATGCTTTTTAGAATTGTGGGGTTTTATATATGTATATATTTCATTTATTATTTTAACAATCATTAAATGTACAGTTATGTGACGTTAAGTGTATTCACAGTGTTGTATGTCCATGATTACCATCCATATCCATTACAACAAATCCCCTTCCCTTTCCCCTGATCCCCTGGCACCCACCATTCTAATTACTGTCTGAATTTGTCTGTTTTAGGAATCACACATAAGTGAAATCATATAATATTTGTCTTTTCATGACTGACAAAGCTAGCACTTTGGTGTCTTCATCTCAGTGCTCTGTAAATGCAATGATTATGCATCCTACTCTGCAGTAGGGTGTGGCATGAAGCCCCATAGCATTAAGTCTAGGCTTGGTTCTGTTTCTGAAAGCTTTCTTTTCCCTTTCCCCCTTTTGTGGATTGAAGTTTCTTATTGCTGAAGCCCTTTTTGGATTTGTACTAACTCCCTTGTATATCCTCAGAAGAGACCACCTCCTTTTGAAACAGAAACCAGAGAATTCCCCTTGTTTGCCTTGTTTGCACCTGCTTTTCTGAGGAGGGTTTGAGCATATGGGGCTGCAGTGATCAGGAATAGTGGTACTGTGATAGCAGCTTGGATCAGACTACTCAGAGGCTGGCTAAGTGGATTAACCTTATGACACTCTCCTTCTCTGTGTCCCCTTCTTTCCATAAAGTCACACAGGAGGGATTAACATTTAGGTTCTTAGAGGATATTTATCAATTCTCACTGCTTGTAAGTGTATAGGGTAGAGGTAGATGATACATTTAACCTCAATGTTCTCTTTGGTTTGACTGTTTCTGTATCTGGGTTTTTGGGGTGGATGGATTATGTATGTTTATGAAAGGTGGTTTGATTTTTGTCCAGATACAAAACAGAGGTTGAGGGTAGGAAGTGTTGTAGAGATGGAGAAATAATGCTTTACCTCTTTAACACTCCCTGTACTCATGTTCATGTTCGTTCGTGTCCATGCTGTCCTTCAAAATTTGATGGCCTGTGTTGCCTGCATACTAAAGTCCAAACCATTGAAGTCAGAGTGTGCTTTATTGGATAGAATGTTGTAATTGAAGGGCCGGGTCATAAAGTCATTTAGACCACCTGCCCAACATTTGAATCAACTACTTGTTGAGATTGTTTCATTGGATACCTCATTCATTATTGGAAAGCAATTCTGTTCACTGAACGATTTCAAGCCATCTGCCACCATGTACTAAGCTTGGGAATTTGGGTGCGTATGGACTAATAGGGAAAACAGGCAAGGAAAGAGGTATGTGAGAAGTGTGACAAAGATAGGCACCAAGAAAGCATGTAGGAATGGCTTCTGACCTAGCATTGGAGGGTCAGGGAAAGCTTCCTTGGAGAAGTTGGTCAAGCCTACACTAGAAAAAAATAAACATAAGCCGGAAAAAGAAGAGGCAGGAAGAAGGTATAGTTAGGACTATTCTGGACAGGAGCCACACAAGTCCAGGATGGTGATAATAAGTGTGACTTTTAGCCATTTACAGTATCTGTCAGGTACTATTCTAAGCATTTAAAATGTAATAACTCATTTCTTCCTATAACCACCTTGAGAGGTATGTACAATTGTTCTTATCCCTTAGGTGAGGAAATAGGCCCAAACAGGTTAAATAAATTTCTCAAGATTCTTGGGTGAAGCATAAAGCATCAGGCACGTGGGTGTGGCAAGGGAGGAGACTGACAAGGTGCACAAAGGTCCAAACTATAATTCCAAGGAAGGCGCCCATGACTGTCTTAGAAGAGTATCTCTGGCTACTTGTTATGACAGTGGACCAAGAGCTAGAACATTATGGCCAGAGACCAGTTAGGAGCCTAGTGGAGTAATAGAAGCCTGGGGTGATGGTGTTTTAGATGAAGGTTATGGTACTGTGTATATATGTAGGAAATATTTGGAATTGAATAAGACTAACAAATGTTTCTTGGTGTGGGAAGTGAGGAAGGGAGCAGGCTGGTTGACGTTTGGGTTTCTACGTGGTGCAGTTGTGTAGATTGGGGATACAGGACAAAGGAGCACACGAAGGGGGTCCTCTCTATCTGCTTTCATTCACTTCTGTGTACAGGTCTCTGTTCTCTGTGTTAGGGCGTGAGGGAGGGAGAGAGGAAGTGTGACAACAAAAATCTAACAACCATTCCTGGCTAAATTGGATGATATAAACACTAGTTTGGAGAAGAAGAAAATACTAGATCTTAGACATTTAGGTCCTGCACAGTGCTGAAGACTGCTTATGCTAAGTCAAGAGAAGCTTACATTTTTTTCTTTGATGTCCTTTAGCACTTTACATGTACCAGTGTATCCCTTTTTAAGTCTGAAGTCACCTCTGTGTTAGGCATTGGGAAAACAAAAATAAATGAAACAGCCTGAAGAGCTCGTGTTTCTAAGAAGGCGGAAATCTCAGTAGCTGAGATACTTTGGTGGTGTGGTGAGAAGGTGATTGGATGAGGCAGACAGGGCTGAACATGGAGAGATACAGGAGATCATGTTTATTAGTGATCAGAGTCAGGAGGCCTTGCTCTATGCTTTAACTTTTTCATCAGGTGGCAAATGTCTAGGTTTATTCATCTGAATAATGAGTGGAAATAACGACTAAATGACCCCGAAGGTCCCTTCTAGCAATAATATTTTATGATTCTAGGTGATGATTTAGGCAATGTATTCTAGGAGAGATATTCCCTCCCCCCTTTTCTTAGGCAGTGAATGGGATTGGGGGTAGGGTTGGAGACAGCAAGAGAGTTTCCACATGAATATTTTTAAAAACCTGGCTTTATTCAATTTTAGCTTCATTTATAGAATGCATAACTGGAGGGGAAAATATGACAGCAATAATGTCAGCCGGCTTTTCCTGGGGTACTGTGAGGAAAATTTCAGACCTGTGTTCAGAGTGTAGTTCACAGACCCTGAGGATATGAGGGGGTAGTGGTATACATTGACAGTTTACTTAGAGGATTATTTGATCTACGCTGTGCTATTCAGTGTGTAGGCTTAACCAAATGCCTTTCCTTCTCTGGCCCTGCTTCTTCATAAAATAATCTAGAGGTCCCTGAAATTCTGTAAAGGTCTGAAGATGAGGGATGGAATGTGGGGGCAGAAAAAGGGTCTAGCATTTCTTTCAATTTACCTCCCTCTCTTCTGCTAACTTAATTGAATACATAGAAATAGGAATCTGCCTAAGTATCATTGTTATCTTTTCTGTTTTCACAGCCTATCTTATTTCCTCAGTGTTAGTATCTTATTTCATAATGGCCTCCATGATAATAAATGTGCTTACCTCCTGGATGGAAAAGAGAAAGGAATGGGATATTGTCCTTGGGCTGGAGTTTCCATCTCCAGAAGAGCCATTCAAGCTTCCCACTGCCCCTGCTCTCTATGATGGGGTAGCGAAGGGGGTAGTGTCTAAATACTCAGGTTTAGGAGTACTCCACTAAACTACCGTGAATCTGGCTATCCTCCCAACATGCCTAGTGAGTGCCACTGGGGAAAATAGCTTTCAGTAGGTTTTTCATGCTTGCCAAACTCACGTTAATTGTAATGACCTAATACACTCTGGGATCTTAGTGTCCCTGTTTGTAAAACAAGGAGACTGAATTAGATAATCTTGAATGACTTTTCTGCCTCTTAGCAGTCTGATAATTTCTGGTTTTATCGAAGTGTTTTAAAAATTCATCTCTGGAAGGAGAAAAAGCTTTACTAGAATCTCAGGGTGTTAAGCTCTGGATTCATACCTTTTTATGTATAAACAAAGTATATATTGCTTTTTAGACTGGACAGATTGCTGAAAAATTGCTTATGAGATGAATTTATCAAATTGTCTGCTGAGTTCCATTATAACTTGGAACCATAGTCCCGTGGTACAAATTTGGGAGTCTAAGACTCTAAAAAGTCGTATTTAAACACCTAGCAAACCTCTTAAAAATTACACGATAAAGAGAAAATTTTAAAGAACATTCTTAAAGAGTTTCGAAGGATACTGCAAGGTTTTCTCATAGTAGTACTGAAAAAACACCAGACCAGAAACTTAATTTCCTTAGAACTTTAGCCTTATGAAATAGATACCCTTTCTGAGGTAACCTGGCCCTTGAAATGCTGTCTGAGAGACTCAGTAATTCTGTCAAGCTAGAATCATTGTTTTATTCCAAATAAATACTCTCTTTTAGAAGGTGAAGTTTAGAAGCTTAATGTTGTTGGCTAGGTTTTTCTCATTCCAGAGGCATTTATCTGGTATTTAGGCGTCTCATATTTAGTTGTTGTGCTAAATATTTTAGTAAGCTTAGTTAAAGGTCTTCTTTGCATGGTTTCTCGTGATCTATTTGTCTACTTTCCTTAGTAATTCTTTGTGCTAGTGAAAACAACCAGCAGTAGATTTAAAAAGCAGTAGGTTTAAAAACCATAACATCATTTCTGAGGGGCTGTTTTCTTTGTGTAAGGTATGATCATGCTGTACTGAGAAATCAAATGTTCCTGCTCCTACAGATGATTTTAAAGGCTTTTGGATTTTTTTCTTGCAGATTGCTATAAGCTAGTACTTAGGAACGGCACTATCAATATAAGAATGAGAGTTTGTGTGAATCAGTTGAACAGAAAAATAATTTTTCTTCAGACTTTAGAAGACTCACCTAAGTTGATTTTCATACCAATTAAAATCAACCCTTACTACAATTAGGTAGAGTTAGAGCTACCATTCTGAGTAGTAGTTTACCTGGCTGGTGTAACATTATGCTTTGAAATTCAACAGTCTTCCATATGTAAGCTCAACCATTCATTCCATTAATTTGAAATAAATCCTGTGTGTTCTTCCTGTGTAGAATGTAATAGCCAACTAAGACATAATTCTTGCCCTCAGATCACTTTTAGTATTGAGAGGAAAAAGCATGTAAGTAAAACAGATCCTGGCCCTTTCCTACTTTCCAGCCCTGGCTCAGATATTTGTGTTGTGAGTTCAGACTGGAACTAATGTAAATGGTAGATACTGTATATCATTAGGCAAGAGAATTTGTATGATTATTTGACTTCTAATAGGTAGATTTATTTTTGACTTTGTCTTTCTTTTCCCTTTCTCCTGTCTGTTACTCTTATATTTTCTGTTGTTAAGGTATCTGACACCCAGTGTATAAAGCCAAGAACATTAAAGTAGGGGACAGCATTGTCCTTTAGGTTTGAGTGTCCTAGACAGACATTTGCTTGGTGACATCCTTGTTCTCACATTGATTCTCTGGCTAGGTTCTAGAAAGATATGGTATTGTCTACTTCTTATTTAGGAAAGAAGAAAATTAAGTTTCATGTTGAATTATTTTATATCTTATTACACTGTATTTTGATAGAAAATAAGAATTATGTGAGGTATGACTTTTGGCATTTGTTCAATTTATGACTTAACTAATTGTGATTAGTTGTTTGCAAAGCCCATTGCTATGCCTGTCAGCTTTCATTGAACGCTTTGCTGGATGGATCCCTAGGAAATAGAGATGGAGGGGAGGGAATGTTGAGACCGCCCAAATCTTAAAGTCCTCTTGTTTCCTCCACTATATTAAAAAGAGAAATGTTGTTTAGGATGATGTGTTAATCATTTCTTCCAGCAGTTTAGCCTGTGGGGTCTAAAAGGAGAGGAAGGAAGTATGCCTGTGTCAATCCTTGAAGGCTGGGATAGTAGTGAAATCAGTTAGCCCAAGTGTTTGGACCATGGTTGGTGCTGGAAGTAAAATAAATGTGTTAGGCACTCTCTGGTCTTCAGGAACCTTACGGTTTCTTTGGGGGAGATAATAACATCATGAAGATAGAAGATAATAAGATGTAAGGTAGTTTGGTATAAAATTTGGCCCAGGTGACTAAGTTCTGTTCCTGTTCCTTGGTACTAATAAGTCCAGGTAAACTAGAGAAGTCATTTTCTCTCTCTAAACCTTCTGTCATCTGTAAAATAACAGGAAGAATAGTCTGAGCTAGTCTGTTTGGAAGAAAGAATGAGGAGGGGCTCTTTGAGCCAGGTGGGTTTCATAGCACCTAGTGACCATATATGTTCAAGACCATCCTAATTTCTAATATTCTGTCTAGCTGTGCTTATAACCTATGAAATGTTGATATTTCAGTTTCTGTCAGACTACCCAAAAGCAACAACTGTTTTTTTTTTTTCAGTTAACATTCTTTCTTCTCCTCTCTTCCCCCTTTACAAAGAAGTCGTAAGAGATTTAAACTGTAAAGATAGAAAACATTTGTATAATAAAAACAACTTGAGAGAGACATAGATGCGTGACCAGATAGTAGCATTCATATTTCTCCTAATAAGCAGTGGGTACAGAGGTGTCCCATACTTGGTGAAAGTGTGATGGCTTTTTGTAACCTCCCAGACCAGGTGGTAAAGATCATACTTTTCTGAAGCCAGTTTGTATGTAAATGCTAGAAGGATGAGAATGGCATCGTTGCCTCTTTACATCATTTCAGGAAAGAAATTAATGCAGCAAACAGTTGGTACTGCAAGTGTGGCGAGTTTGTGTGTGATTTTAAAATGGAGGGAGGGAAACACCAGAACCTAAAGAGCTTAGTTTCAGAGCTCATGTCTTACTTGTATATTTGCTCAGGGAGAAATTGCCATTTCTTGTCAGCTTTTGTCCTACCAGTGGACCCTGGCTGGCTGTTTATTTTCTGTAGTTTTACCAAATCACTTTGAAGGCTGGCATGAACATTGATCATGTCTTAGAGCTTTTCCTCTTTGTTCTGTCAGCACATATTAGAAAACATACCTTATATTACCTGGTTGGCGGAAATAGGGTGGCCCTGGCTGTTCCTAAGGAGCAGTACTTTCATGTTGAACATTAGTCAGCTCCTGATCCTGTGTCAGGATCCAGGGTGTTTGATAAGAGAGACTAGGAGTGCTAGAGCTGCTGAGAGACATTCACCAGAGGGTATCCAGCCCCCTGTCAAGTTGAGTATTAGATTAAAAATCTGATCTGGGTTCTTAACTATCCTTCCTGTTAATGCAGACAAATACCTTGATGATATTTGTCATTATTGGTTCCAGGAGGCATGATGAGTACCAAACAGATTGTTCTGTCTGGAAAAGGGTATTGAGTTTCAAGGCAGTCAACATTGACAAGTTCTAGTTTATATCATGTACCAAACAAGTGAGTGCCAGCATAAAATTTTCTCATCAAAGTGTGTGAAATACCCAATTTGATGAGTTTCAAGGTATGATTATAATAGCTACCTTGAGTTGTGTGCCCAATTTGTTAAGATACCATACTTGGTACTTTGTGTTCATGTTATAGAGCTAATATTTATTGAAGGTTATCTTGTGCTAGGCTGTTTGTACATATAAAGTCTTATTTTTTCATTTCAACCCTAAGAAGCAGTTTCTATTGATTCTTTAAGGTGCCTTTTCCTGTAAACAAAGAGAGAGAGAGAGAGAGAGAGAGAGAGAGAGAGAGAGAGAGAGAGAGAGAGAGTGTTTTTCTCTGTGTGTGCCTGCCTGTCTGTATCCTGCTCATTAATCTGAGTTGGTAAATAGAAACGTTAATAAAACATCCCATTTTTGGTTTTAGTTACTATTTCAAGGATAGCTAGTCTTTTTTTCTCTTCTCTGTGGCAAAAGTGTTACTACATGGAAATGCTGAAGAAATCTGTAGATGATAGAAAAATGATAGTATAAAGCATGGAAATACCATCCTGCTTCAAGAAAGAACATTTAACGTTGGTACTGTGCACTCCCAAGGTTATCTGACTGTAATGGAGGCAGTTTTGTGGTTTTTTTTTTTTTTTTTCAAGGAAAAGAAAATTTTAGTTGTGAAGTTCAGGACAAAGTTTTAAAGGATAGCTGTTTGGGGGAACCAAGCTGCTCAACCTTTATCTGATTGGAGACTTCTAAATACACTCTGTTCCAGACCTGTTTAGAGGGTCTTGCCCTTTAGATCAGAGATTGTGTTGTGCCCCTTGTGTTGTGCCAGGCCCAAGTACGTATTTCATTTAGCTAACAGTATTTTTATTTTAAGTTGATCTCTAGCCTGAGACTGCCTTTTAGTGGTGGTAATTCTGGCATGTGTCCTGTGAAGGTGACTGATACCATATGAATAGGAGGATTTTTGAGGAGGTAGCAGCAGTTTGATGCTGATGCTGACCATGAGCAGTTTTTCACAGGAGTTAGGAATGAGGCTGTACCTATTAAGATTTTGCTCCCTAAGTCTTCTACCAGGGCTTCATGTATTATAACTCCTTGTACACTGTCTTGCCCGTGTTTGATCAGCTTGTTGTCTGTCTCTGAGGCAAAGAGTTGTGGCTGTGATCCCTTTGGAGCATCAGCCCAAGTTGTTAGAAGACTTTAGTTTTGCAACATCACATTCTTCTTCTTCTTCTTTTTTTTTCCCTCTACACTTACTACTTCCTTATTGGTGGGTTTCTTCAAGCAGAAACATACTTTGTGCTCAAGTTTGTCAAACTGTATCATTTCCTGTTGTCTCTTTGATACCCAAACTCAGAGCTAGTTGCTGTTTATCACCAGGCTAGCACTTGTTTTGAAACTACTTGGTCAACTCAGTTTGCTACCTGCTAGTCCTCAAGGACTAGCCCAGCTCTAGATGGAACTCTCTCTAGTTGGAGAAATCCTGAGGGACTAAGTAAATTGTCTTGGTTTTACTGGAAACCTTTTGGTGCTGTTGGTAACTGTTAGGACATCATTAAAAACTGCAAACAAGCTGAGACTTAAAGGACTTTACTATTTAAGTTGGATTTCTTTCTCTCTCTCTCTTATTTATTTATTTATTTATTTATTTATTTTTGAGGCAGGTTTCCTTTGTTTTCTAGGCTGACCTCCAATTTGCAGACCTCTTCCGAAGGCCCCAAATAACTCAGATTATATCATACCCAGCTAAATTGGTTGGGAGGCATGTAGCCTTCCATCCCCTTCCCCCACCTTTTTCTTTTTTGAGACAAGCCCCTGCTAAGTCACTGAGTTGTTCAGGTTGGACTCAAATTTGCCATCCTCCTACTATCCTTTTGCCTCTGTCTTCTGAGTAGCTTGGATTATGAGTGTGTGCACTGCCCAGCTGTAATTTTTTGTAGTCCCTAATATTTGCATGCTAGAGTGGGGGCAGTAGATCTTTTGCTCACGAAAGAAAGTATGACATCTAATTAAAATCAAAACTAAAATATTTTACTTAGGAATTAATGCATGATCTTTTTTTTTTCTCTTCACCTGCAATGAGTTGTAGCTTCTATGTGTTGGAAATAAGTGACTTTTCTCACTGCCTGTGGCTTCTTACAATTACTGTAACATCATCACCCAGTATGTAGAGCACCATGGTTATTTCCATGACAACTGATCATGATTTCCCAAATGAAGAGGAAGTTGATAAGAGTTAGGGACTCAAAAAAGGTATTGTGCTAAGTTCTTGTCATGGTAGAATTTCAAGCTGAAAGGAGTTTTCAGCAGCAACTGCCTAACTATATTTTGCTTTTATGGAGAAGGAAATAGGCTCAAAAGGGTTAAGTACCTTGTCTAGGTTGTTCATGGAATAAACTCTAGATTCTCAGTCTAGTTTTGTTTTTACAGTACTGGATATTGAAGCCAAGGCTCCATACATGCTATGTAAGTGGTTAAGTGGTCTACCGCTAAGCTGTAGCTCTCATCGTTTTTCAGTTTTATTTTTGAGATAGGGTCTTCCTAAGTTTCCTAGGTTGGCCTGGCTTGCCTTACCCTTCCAAGTAGTTGTTACTACTCCTGGCTTCAGTTTAGTGTCTCTGTGCCACCAGAATACTGTATGAGTTTTTTCCCATTATGTCTCACTGAACTGTGAGTTTTGTGAAGGCAGGAACCATATCTGTGTTAATGTTTTCCACGTGGGTGTGGTGGCACATTCCTGTAACCCAACACTTGGTAGGCTGAGGCTGGAGGATCACTGCAAGTTCAAGGCCAGCCTGGGCTAAATAGTGAATTCAAGGCCAGCCTTTCCCAGGTAGGGCACATGGCTGCAAATTGAATGATACAAGAAATTATAGGATAAAACATACCTTACTGAAGTGGCAGTGTATTCAAGTTATTTTTGGAGTAGTATTACTTTTAAGTACTATAACAATTTAAAAATTTGCTCTTTGTTTTTATAAAATATCCTAAAAATTTAGGTGGAACTTTTCTCATTGTTCAGGTTTATAAAACTCTGTGCTTAACAAAGATTGAAGGGATAGTGAATGTTTCCTCGTAACACTAAATTATTACCAAATGGATAATGAATTAGTGGTTTTTTCAGATAAAATGAGAAAGCGTATAATAAATTATAAGATTATAGCAGGCCTCTTGACCTCTACCTTTAGAGTGTCTAGTGTTGCCAAATCTTGACAACTTAAAGAGCAGCTAAAAATCTAAATTTTTTAAAAAGCAAGGTATGATTTTTAATGTTAGCAATTAACTCAGAACTTTTTAACCAAATTTATGTGGTTCAGACAAGACACTGGTTTGGACCTAGACATCTGTGTGTGGCCTGTGAGATAAAATACATGTCTAGGCAGAAACACTAGACTTTGGACAGGGTTAAATAAGTTAGTGGTGTCAGGAAAGGCTTCCATTTTAGGCCTGGTTCCTTCTTAGATTTAAACAAGCCATAGCTCAGACTGGAAAGAGTAAAGCTAAGAGATGTGCTATGATAGGACAGATGCCCACATTAGGTGTCACTCTGGGAGGCAGCTTCTATAACCTCACTGGCTCGTCCTTTTTGTTTACTCTCTTTGTTTTTCGTATGAAACTAAGGTTCAGAGAAGGAACCAAAGCTTTTTTTCTAGTATGGTAAACAGCAGACATAGATCTTGAGTAGAATCCATTTTGAACTCCATTCCTTGGTGCCTCTGCTGCATGCATATTTAATGTATGAGGCAAAGGGCTTCAGGTGTACTTTGGGATAGTTAGTTGGTAAAGCTGGGCTGATACCTTCCGCTTCCTTGCTGCAACCCTGTCATGCTGGGGAGGAGAGTTGAGGTGGCAGTTGGTAATGTATTCAACCTCTTCTTGTGCAGAGATTTTATTTCTGTCAGAAATTTATTTCTGTCAGCATCAGATTGATGACATCATCGTCATTTTTAACATAGAAAGATGTAAAAGACAATAATAAAGGAGCCTGAGTGTGCCAAGATGAATGTTTTTCTCCTTGTGTCTTTCTTGCCTCCTCTTCTTTTATTTCCTTCCCATCACCTCCTTGCTTTTTGAACCTTATTTCCCTCCCTTTTACATCCTTCCACTTTTCTGCTTTGTCCATTTTCTCTCACAGTTGTCATTCTCTTGGGAACTTTTTGTAATGTTACTGCAATGGACAGATCTGTTTTTTGAGTTAAGAGGAATTGTGATAAAACTGTCCTCTCCTGGCTACCCCAGGTTATATGGATAAAGTTTAAATACTGCCCATAACTCTTAGGTTTATACAGTCTGACAGCATCTCACTTTGCTGCCTTATGTCAGCAGTATGGTGCATAACCTTGAAACTTCCATGTGCTTCTACTCTGAAAATTCCTGGATGTGCCAGGCTCTTTCATTATGTTGTTCTATTTCCTCTAAGTAAAAAACCCTCTCACCTTCCTGCCCACTTCACCTGCCAGACTTCTACTCATCTTTCATCCTGATTCAGATGCCACCCCTTCAGTGAATGTGTCCCTAATCACTATACAAATAGAATTAATTTTATATTTTAATCTTTTGTGTGCTTTGCTTGTACTTCTGTAGTTGTACTTTATGTTACCCTTGAATCCTCATCTATGATGTTGAGACCTTATAGGCCAAGGGGCAGTGAATGTGCTGCTAATCTGTTTTCCTTGTGTCTCTGTAATAAGTCTAGTACAAATACTGCTTGTGAAATGAATGACAGGAATTTATGTTAAATGCTATAGATGAAATACTTCAAAGTGTTCTGGAAGTATAGTGAAAATTTTTTTTTTGTTTTTTGAGATAGCATCTTGCAATGCATTTCTTTTCTTTTCTTTTTTTTTTGGTACTGGGAAGTGAACTCAAGACCTCGTGCATGTCAGGCAGGTGCTTATGCCACTGAGCTAAGTTCCTGGCCATCACAAATGCATTTCAAGCTGTCCTTGAACTCACAGTGTAGCCTACACTGGCCTTGAACTCTTGGTGATCCTCTTGGCTCAGCCCTCCCCGAGTGCTGGGATTATAGATATGTGCTACCATTCCCAGCATATAGTGAAATTCTTGAGAGATAACTGGGAGAAATCTTGGAAGCATCAAGAAGTTGATAGTGTTTGAATGAAACTTTGAAGATTGAGATGGTGAGATGAATATTCCAGATAGAATGGTTGGAGTAAGAAGAGTGAAAATATACAGAGGTTAGGCCCACCTATTAATCCACTCATCCCACCATCCAGAATTCCTGTTAGAATGTATGCTGAATCTCTAGGCTAGCATACAGACATTCATTCTTTTGCCATTTCTGTGTTTTTTCCTTTTTATGACCTTCCTAACCCATTAGTTTTAATTTTTTTCCCAACTCTTTTCTTTCATCTTCGATTTTCCAGGTTTTTAAAAACTTTATTGTTTACTTTTTTCTTGTTCTCTTAGTTAACAGGAAATCCAGGCCTATGGGTGGAAATGTGACTGAGTCACACAATATTTAACTCTAAACAACGCCCCCATTTGTGAAGCTGAGAAGTAATTGTGGCATAATTGCTTCTCATCTGTCTTTTATGTTTTATTAGCATTAACTTTTTTTTAACCTCCCACTATACTGGGGGTGTTGTTAACATTTTATTTTTTAGTAGTTGTCAGAATGTCAGTTTTAATGAGAAATTCCTGTAGACAGGGACTGTTCCTGACTGATACGAGCTTTCAGGCACAGCCAGGGCTGAGTGAGTCAGAAATGCTTGTGGATGTCTTATTTTTTCATGCCTACAGGTGTACAGGCCATGTGGATTCACTCTCCTGCTGTATCTGGGCTTGTATGTCTTACAGCTCGTGCCATATACACATCATTGAGTCACTGTGTTGCATGTATTTCTTCTCTTCCATATACATCTGTACTGTCTCCCTTCACTTTCAAGTCATTTCTTCCCCCTTCCAGTATATTCACATATTTACCGTTTCTTATGACCTACCCCCCACTGTCTTCTACCCAGATACCTAGAATTATAAGTTCTACAAAAGTTTCGGTAAGTGGCTCATACACACTCTTCATTCCTGTACATATACACAATGAGTCTGCCTCTCCACATATTTACACATATACTATGACATTTCTATGAGTGTGCCTCACACCATCCCTATTCCATGTAAGAGTATTTCCCACATATTCTTTACACTCTGGTGCTACTTCTGTCCTTCTTAAGTTTGTCTGTCTTTAAAAACATTTCAGACTAGTTTTGACAGGAAGTATCTTTGCTGACAGCCAAGCTAGAGGACTGTTAAAGTCTTAGCTATTTGTGATGACAGATTCTTTTTTTGAGACAAAGTCTCCCTATGTATTTTAGCTGGCTTTAAACTGTGTCACTGAGGTGGACCTTGAACTCACAAAAGTCCTTCTGCCTCAGCTTCCCAAGTGCTAGGATTCTAGGCAAGTGCCACCATGCTTGGCAGATCTTTTGGACTTAAGCCACTAAAACATGGTGGTGGAAAATGAGAGCTGGATCAGATAATAGAGTGTTGCTCCTTAATGACATTATTATGACCTGAGATGAATATGAACCTGTGTCCAAACTAGATCAGTGGTTTCAGAGTTCATTTCTGTTGGGAGATTTTCACATATTTAGCCAAAGAGCCACAGCCATTGCATATATGCCAAAACAGAATCTCTGGAATGGGCCCTAGAAACCAGAATTTTGAACAAATTCTGTAAGTCCTGCTATATAGCAAGGTTGAGAAACCCTTTTTCTAGAGAAAAGAACTAGAAATAAGAAGCTCTTGCATTATCTTCCTGTTCTATTTTTGACAAGTTTCTTTTCTGGACCCTTGCTTTCTCTACTTGTGTAACAAAGCTGATAAGGGACCCTTTCCATTTCATAAGGGACCCTTTCCATTTTAGAATGTCTTGCTGTTCTATGAAGAATGTAGTCAAGAGACTTTCTCTACATCACTAGGGTAATCTGGAATCGTCCACTTCATGAGCATTTCAGGGCAATTGGCCAGAGGCCAGTTGAGGCAGTCTAGGCCCTGACCTGTCTGAAGCACTGATACAGCTCCTAATTAGAAATGGATCAATATGGGCCTGCATCCAGGCCTGGAGAACCTGGAAAGGAGGCTGAGGAGTGTTTCGTGTGTGTGTGTGTGTGTGTGTGTGTGTGTGTGTGTGTTGACGAGTGCTGCGATTATCATGAAATCTGGTTACACTTGTTAACAGGACAGTAGTTCTTGGTATAGCCCTCCTTTCCTGGGACTAGTGATGAAATGATTCCCTTGTATCTGCCTTTGTTAGGTTTCCTTACCTTTTGCGGGGGAGGGTTATTTGGGACAAGGCCTTGCTGTGTAATTCAGGCTGGTCTTGAACTCAGTGATCTGATTGCCCTGCTTCAATCTTCCGAGTACTAGGATTATAGGCACGTGCCACCATAGCTGGCAGCTTCCTTACTTTTATGGACATACATAATGAGGTGCTAGATAATAGTATAGGCCCTGCCTCAGATGGGAAAGTCACTTAATTAATACCTATTAAGTGTTAAGTGCTGGGTTAAGCCCATTTGTGTGGCTACTTCTCCCAGTCTACTGGAAAAAGGAACTGAAACAGAAGCATCAAAGTGAAGTGATTTGGCTGTCACATAACATATTCTCTGTAGTATTATATTAAAACATTTGCAACACCAGCTCCAGCTGATGAATTTTGTGTCCTCCTTTACTTCTTACAGACTAAATTGGAGGTCAGGCCTTCTCTTTGGAGCCCCCACAAGACTGGAGGAAATTTTTAAAAATCAGTGGTGAGACATGTATGGAGTGAGTGTAGGGGTTAGGTGGAACATAGATTGTGCTAGCTTTTGCTTTCTTATCTTTTTCCAGGGTCCCTAAGGAATGAATGAGCAGGCTTTAATGGGAGAGATCGATCATCATTTGGGATCAGTGAAAAAGCTTTCTCCTTTGTAGAGCACAGAGTCAGGTGTCTGAATTGGTCCTGTATGAATTTCTAGGCATTGGAGAAACAATGTATAACATGTGCCCCAATCGGTATGGACAGACAAAATTCCCCACTTTTTTTGACCAACAAGTGTTTGATGAGCCAGAACTGTGTGTCAGGACTTTTGCTAGTGTTAAAGACTCCTAGATTATTTTACAACCTAGCCTCCTAGCCAGAAGGATACAAACCACAGTTTACTTTGTATATTTTAACAGAAGAATGTACAAGGAACTCTGGAATATAGAGGTGTGAAATTGGGCTTTTTCTGGGGTACATAACTGATCTGTGTTTTGAAGGAAGTGTAAAAGTTAAGATGAGGAAGGGCATACATCCCAGGTCAGGAAACAACAGAAATAAAACAAAGATGTGTCCTTGAACTTTCAGTGAAGGAGTTGACAGTAGAGCAGATCCTAACATGTAGCAAATCAGATTGATTGCCCTGAACCCCTGCTCTTTGCCAGATTTTGGATTGTAGAAGTAGCCATCGGATGTCAGTAACATAGGAACAGCAGGTAGAAAGGAGGAGTGCCCACTGAAACTTACTTCTAGAACTCTCTGGGAAAAAAGAGGGGAGAGCTGAAGAGCAGCAGCCCTCTATCTTGTGGGCTAGGCTTGTAGAGGTTCTGTGCGTTCTTGGCAGTGGTTTGAAATTTCTGGCCTGGCAAATGGCTTGGCTTTGCTAATGGCACGGTCCTGTTTGCTATACACAGCCTGCCCCTCTGTGTTCTTTAAAAAAAAGAAATTAATTGAATCTATTCAAAATACCCCTGAAATGAAATTACATTTTTAACTCTAATTACTCTAATTAAAACTTGACAGCTATAGTCCTGGAATGGCAGATATGCTAAGTACCTTGTGCTTGTGACATGTTCACTTACCCAGATGGAATAGTGTTCTGTTCTGTGCTTAGGAGAAAAATTCTTTTGTGTAATTGTTTTTCATTTTTTTCTTTAGCAGTTTAGTCTTTGGCCTCAGATAATCCCCATGCTAGAGTAGCTATTCTTGGGCTCTAGAACCCCTATTTTCTTTCTTTTTTTTTTTTCTTTTTCTTTTTTTAAAATTCACTTTATTCAAGGATAAAAAGGAAGAAATAAGATGGTTAAAAAAAAAACTGCAACAGAATTTCACAGCATTTCAGTTGGGGGCAACAATGATACATACATTGTGCATTATCATCCAATAGAACCCCTGTTTGCTACAGAGGTCCATTTGCACCCAAAGTTGATACTCCTGATGATTCCTACCACATACCTCTGAGTTTTCTCTTTAGTAAAAAAAGATAAGCAAGTGTGATGCCCTGGATTTGATTCCTGGTATGAAAAAAGAAAAAAAAAAAAAAAAAAAAAGATGTGGCCATTTTCTTCAGTAAAATTCATTGCATTTGGGGACCAAGAATCTGTACTTGTTAAAGGCTGTTTGTTGGTTTAGGGCCATATCTGGTTTTGGGTTGGTTTATGGCTAGTGTTAAGGATATAATTTGGGGTTAGGGCCAAGGAGGCCCAAAAAACAGAAGGTCTCTTTTTGTCTGTCTTCATTTCCTTGAACTTAGTACAGGTAGAGTGACCTTGAGAGGGTGCTTGATTTTGACCCCTACTAGCTAACTAGTTACCTGGCTGACTAAAGTTAGAACATGTTGAGATAAGTGACAAGATCAAGCCCATGAAGAGGACTAAAGGATCTGTTG
Source organism: Dolichotis patagonum (assembly GCA_004027295.1). Lineage (NCBI taxonomy): Eukaryota > Metazoa > Chordata > Mammalia > Rodentia > Caviidae > Dolichotis > Dolichotis patagonum. Next base: position 44,798 of record PVJX010006970.1, read on the forward strand.
CTGCTGTGTTTCATTTTACTAAAACCAGAAATTCCATGTTCTAAAGCCTGATGAGCAGAGTGTGGAGTGCTGTGTTAGCTGCAAGGGACACAGTTTAATGAGATAACAGTCTCTGCTCCTGAGAAACTTAGAATTGTGGGGAATGGGAGAGTCAGTGGAAAGTAAGGAACAGCCTTATGTATATGAAAACGTAAGGCAGAACAAACCTTTTTCAGGGATAGAAAGTTTAAATGCCTATTACATGTCATGTACTGAAAATATTATGTAGATGTATCAGACATAGTTCCTGCTTCCAAGAGCTCCCAGTGAATTAGGACAGGCAGGTATGTGAGGTTTGCTGTAACATGGATATATGGAGAATATGCTTCCCTCCATCTTTAGGTTTTAATTCTGAGATGCAGGAAGTAAGGAAAGATTTAACTCCCATGGGTTGGGGTAGGTCACTGGCAAAGACATCACAAGTTTTGGTGTTGGGCTTGCCCCTGAGTACATGTAGGAAATATTGGGAAAGAGAAGGGCATTGCAGGAGTTAAGGAAAAGCTTAGCCAAAGATTGGAGCTGTCACATGATAGCCTGATGTGATTGGAGTATAATGTGCAGGGAAAGGATATGATGATGAGAGTACAGCTTAACCCACACCCTATAAGCAGGAGGGATCTATTGAGGATGGAGGGCTGTGATAGCAGTGTGTGTGATAGACTGATTGTTGGGATAGAGGTGATTGGAAACAGCACATTAGTTAGAATAGGTGTCAGCAAACTGTGATCATTGGCTGAATATAGCCAACTCCCATTTTGAAATGCAGCCACAGACCCAAGGAACTTACTTGTTTATCTCTGATTGCTTTCACACTACAGAAGTAAAGTTGAGTACTGTAGACTACTGTATAGCCCTCAAAAACTGAAAGACTTACCTGGCCCTGTGTAGAAAAAGTTTGCTTATCTCTGAATTAAAATGTAGTGATATCTTTTGTAATGTTAGAAATAGGCCTGAAATGGATTGGAAGTGTCAAATGAGAATTTTCAGAAGGGATAGCATAACTTAGTGAAGAATACTTACCTGCTCCTGAAACCTTTGTGAAAGTCAAATTTGTTGAAAGCCGCATGGTCACAAAAGGACACCCGATAAACAGACAAGTCCTGATTTGCTTTTTAGCTGTCTGACTTGAACCATTCACCTAACTGCCTGGAAGCTTGGATGAATATGGTGCGAAGGATAAAGAAACGCCTCATAAACCCAGTTCTTCATGGCTCTGCCTATTTGTTTACTTCACTCCTGTGTTATGTCTAAAGGCCCTCTAGTGGAAAACTCAGATATTTTAGAAAACCTGTAATATAGTTTGAATTGAAAAGTTGGGGATGGGTGGGCAGAGAGGGCTTTGATTACAAAGCAGCTGGTAAGGTAGAGGAAGGGCTCATAATACTTTGCAAACACACTGTACTCTTCCCTGAGTAACTGCTGACATTGTTGTGGCCAGAATGAACTTGTTTCTACCTGTCAGCTGGCAGGGCAGTTAAGGCCACTGTAAAACCAAAGGCTGGATTTATCCATTAGCCACTTTCAGTCAAAAACCTTGTAAGTACCACTTGATATCCTTGTGTACCTCTTCCTGTCACTACACGGAGACACCCCTGTGCTTCACTTCCCATTTTCTATAGCACTGTGCAAATGGAAAAAACAGTAAGTAGGGAAATCACATTGATACCTAAGCTCATTGACACCTTCAGCTTACTGTGTGACCTCAGCCAATTGATTTCTTATCTCTGGCCCTAGTAGGCTCCAGTACAGACAGATGATGATGGCCACGTTTTGGGATTTGGGATTTGGGATTTCTTCTGTAAAGGCCCAATTTCAGAGTATAGCCTTTTCCCCTTTCCCCTAAGGTTCACCCCTCCTTTTAATCTAGAACGTTAGTATATGCCGACACATTTGCTTGCAATTCACTGCCTTTAACTGAAGAAAATCATGTCTCTAGCTGTCTTTATTGGAAGGGGTCTAGGAACTGGGAGTTGATCTGATTACTAGAGTACAAGAGACCCTGGGAATCAGGTTCAGCTGACACTAGAGTTTCAACAAAATGTTATGTCTCTGGGATGTGCAATCTAGTTCATGTAAGTACTTGGCCCTGGGCATCCAAGATACAGTAGAAGGGCCAGACACTATTTAGACAGTTTACATAGTATTACCTCCTCCACAGTTACCCTCACAACTCTATTGATTTTATTACCATTTTATAGATACGAGAATTTCCAGAGCAGTGGTGGTAACCTGTGGTGCGTGTGTTACTTAGTTTTCTTTTTAAGACAAAAAGATGTAATGTGTAAGTTATTTTTTCTGAACTAAAACCTTAATATTTAGGTTTAATTGCAGTGTTGGCACTTTGCAGTAAGTAAGTGAGTTTTGGGTTGCAGCATCTAAAAGGTATGTCATCACTGCTCTAGAGTATCATTTGGCAGACAGTGGCTGTTGGTGACTGACTCATTGGAGATAGTGTGCAACAACTAAGGCATTCCCTCCTTCCAAGAAGGGAAGAAAGGTAGAAAAGGCAGACAAGTAAACAGTGATAAAAATACAGAGATAGATTGTCCAGTTTAGGTGGCAGAGCCAGGGCTCAAACCCAGGTCTATTCACATGCTCTTCCTGCTCTGCCATGCTGCCTACCTTGCAGTTGATGTCTTGGCTAGCAGTGGAGAGTGGCCGTCAGTGGAGGCCTGGCCTTGGATTCAGAGCTAGACTTTAGTCCTGGGCAGCTGACCAAGGTAGGGACTTTTATGTGGGCGCATTCATAGACTAAAGCACCTAATTTTGTAAACTCCAGAAGATGAACCCTGATGGTCAGCACTAACCATATCCTGGAATACAAGAGCCCTGTTCAGTCCATGGTACAAGATGGCAGGGAGGAAACATTGATATCCAAGGTTGGGTATGAGATAGGAGTTAGGGCAAGGGTTTACGGTATTTTCTGGTTAGAGTCCAAGAACTGGATTTAAATTGCTGAATCCTACTTGAAGTGTGGTGGAGCTAGGGGGATAAAAGTGAGACAAAAAGCAAGGGGCTTTGGAGGCTATCAGGAGCCAGTTTTCAAGTTTAGAAATAAAGTTTTTTTGATTCTGTAATTCCAGCTTAAAAACCTTGACTATTGTCTTCTTAGCACAGCATTTGCAAGTGCCGGCTCTTTTGCTTAGAGTGTGCCATCCCTGGGCTATGATATTTTTCAATCTTTCTGCTTCACTTTGGGCCCTCTTTTGTGAAGTCTCTGGTAATGCTGGGTTTAACTTCTTCATCTCATAACTAAGAGGAACTAGCAGATTGAAGTTTCTGTGTTGTATGCTCAAGGGTTTTTTTTATCTACCAGGCTAAAGTTCTTGCTCTTTGTATTTTTTATTTTTTTATTTTAGACAAGGTCTTGTCCAGCCTGATCTTGAACTCATTGGGTACCCTAGGCTGGCCTCAAACTCGAAGCAGTCCTCCTGCCTCAGCCTCTTGTGTGTTGGAATTACAGGTGTTCCACCACCGTACTGGGCACTGAAGTTTATTTTTATGGAGAGCACTAATCTCTACTACTGTACCTACAGTCTTCACATAACTGGGCTGTCCCCCAATTAAAATTCACAGAATTTTCCTCCCACAACCATCTACTTGTGATTTTAATTTTGAGGATATGTCTCAGAACCTAGCCCTCCAGAGCTGGGTTTCTTGGGGTGAGTTGGCACCTGTAGGACATTATCATTGCTGTTTAAATACCTATTCAAGGTCTGGTATGAGAACTTGAAATTTGTAGTTTTGGCCTCCACATTGAGGACACCTCCAAAGTCATTCTGTATTGTAGGAAGTCTAGGTGAAATTTCTTGGGGGAAATATCCTGGAGGGAAGTAAGGAGACTGTTTCTGGTCTTGCCATGGACTTCCTTCTGTAACTTTGGTTAGATGCCCTCCCTAGTGTGGTTTGACCTTCCCTTTCTATAAAATTGTAGGGGGCTTTCAGCACTGGTCTCATCAGGGACAGAAAACCATCCTTGACACAATTTCAGTAGCACAGAACACTGTTTTGGCCCAAGCTTTAGTGTGTGGGTTACTGATTATTACACCTTGAATATTCTTCCTTCCAGCTCTAGAGTGGGAAGGGGAACCATCCAACTGTCTCATTAGCATGGAGAAAAGAAAACAGTAATTACTTGTGCCTCCCTTGATAATTCCTGCTGGGTTGGTTCTTAGGAAGGAGGGGAAAACTGGAGATAGCTTTAGCTAAGGAAGGAGAAATGCTTTAGCTTTCAGAATATGCAAGGATGATTACTTTGTACATCTGCTGTGCTTTCGGACATTTCTCCAGGCAGCCTGGAGACTGCCTGGATTGAGTTTCATCTGTTTATGGCATGCATTATGTTTCCATGCATGGGCATGGCTTGGGGCTCAAGAACCCTAGTATCTCCTCTTGTTAAAAAACCAACTGCCCTCTGGGCCTCTTTTGTGATGTTAGGCATCCTGACACCTGTCTTTGTTGGGAGTCTAGAGAAGGGTTACTGAACGTGTGGTTTTTTTTTCTTTTGTGACTTGGCTGCATTTTTATTGTGTTGTGAGATCATCTTTTTAACCCCCATGCCAACATAGCTAGTAGGTTTATTACTCAGATTATTATACACAAGGTCAGAGGCTTGGTGTAGGGGCACATGCCTGTAATCCTAGCATTTGGGAGGCTGAGGGGAAAGGATTGCAAAGTTGGAGGCCAGCCTAAACTGTATAATGAGATCCTGTCACAAACAAATGAATCAAGGTCAGGTATCTTTTTGAGTGGGAAGTGATAGAGCTAGCTGTAAGACCATTGGGTTTGGTCAAGGTTGAGAAAAGCAGCCTTCTTAGAAGGGTTGAGGCAATTTTGAGGTTAGAAGGTTAAGGGCAGCTGGAACAGAACCAGTGCATTTAATTGGCAATTTAGCTCATGAAAGTCAAGGGCTATTTGCTTTTACTCCCTGCCTGTGACCAGTTGTGAGCCCTCAAGTGATGAATGTGGCAGAGTGGAAACCACCTGCAGGTGAGCCCAGCCCCAGGGAGCAAGACGGTTAGGCTGTGCTTATCTTCTCACTCCAGATAGTGGTTGTCACCCGAGGTGTTTAGAGAACCCAGCTTGCATTCCCTTCTGAGAAAGATAGTATGCTCCATCCTGGCGATTGCTACTCTGAACAGCAAGTGCTCTTTAGGAACTTGCTACTTTTTAAAAATTTATTTTACAAGTGTAGGCCTAGCTAGTTCTTCTGTCAGTCTCTACTCTTGCCCACCGAAGTGCTCACTGTCTTTTGTCTCATACTTTTTGCTTGATTCCTTACTCTTTGATGTATAGGTAAAGTTTTCTCATAATTTTCTCTTTATATTCTTTTTCTGGTTCCATCCCTTAGGCTTCAGCTATAGATGGCTGGTTTTCCTACCCTCTTGTAGAACCTGTTCCCTGTTATTTTTAGATGGAATGCTTGAAAATAATGGGCTGGCCCAAGGGAGGAGCACTTCCTTTTCAGATTGACTTGGAGTTATCTGGGCCATAGTAAAGTACTTTTCAGAAATAGGGATGGAATGCACACGTGGGACACAGTCCATGCTCATTCTTGTAAATGTGACCATATCATTGTATAAAGTGTTTTGAACAGGTATTCTGTTCAGGCCAGGCCTGCTTGTTAGTAACTTCTTGGTCTGTAGGATGTGACATCCAAACTGATAAAAGTTCCTGTAAGCTAACTATAAGTTGGGGAGGTGGTTTATATATTAAGTTGGAGTACCATTTGCTGGTATACTTGGATTATGTTCCTGCTTGTTTTGCCCCAGGTGTATAAGACCAAGTATGAAATGGGAAGCTTTTGTCTACTTCCTAAAATTTTATTATTGGTGCCAAATGTGATATGCAGGAAGCTCCTTTTCTTTGGGAATAAGAAAGTGCAAGGTGTATACAATAGTAGAAAAGACACTGTGGAGCAGACCTATGTTCCAATAAATTATGAGAATAATTAAGGCTTTGGGTGCAGTGCATGATACATAATAGGTAAGATAGCAAATTACATTTTTTTTCTCTTCTTTTAGGACTTCTTTTATTGCTTCTGATTTATCCTTTTGTAATACTTGAGTCAAATAACAATACTTAACGTTCAGTACTTACGCTGGGCCCTGCAGTAAGGGCTTTCCCATGCTGTCTTATTTATGAAGCAGGAACCTTTTTAAACAATTGTGAGAACGGAAGTACCTTTTCTTAGGTTACAAGGCTAGAGAGGCAAGCTGGGATTGAGACCTGGGTGTCTCTCAATCTAGAGCTTGTACCACAGAATTGTGGTCATCACAGTGGTACCCAAGTATTGGTTGTTAATTGGGTCAAGGAGATCCGACAACCAAATCATTTTGGCTGGAAAGGGTAGCAAGTCACAAAATAGTTGACATAAGACAAGTTGTCTTGAGTGTGGCGTACCAAATTAAGGGCAAAGCTTTCACACCAGAATGCCTTAAATACCAAATTCAGTGAGTTTCAAAGTGGTTGAATGTGCCAAAGTATTACTGTATTATCTTTCTGTTATTTTCACCGAGTAATACATGATTTTTAGTGGTTCATTGGTTCTCTCTACTAGCACCTTTTGAGATTTGTGTGCATGTATTTTTTGAGTTTTTTCTGATTTGAGTTGATGCCTGTCTTCGTGGAGGTACAGACAGTGAGTGCCACTGTCTGCCATAATGCTTCCTAATTTACTCACCCAGAGTTAGTCAATTCCTTTAACTAAAAGGTGAGATAGCCCTTAATAGAAGCCATCCTGTTATTCCTTCTTTATTGCTTCTTATCAAACCATAAATTTAAATGTTAACTTGTTCTTGTCAGTGTTTGATTCTTCAGAAGGGTAGATATGATCACCCTCATTTGGTGAATTAGAGGCAAAGCTGGAGCTAGGCTTTTACAATTTCTGACTCAGTCTAATGCTCTTGAAACTGATTTATCCAGCTTCTCTATGTTGAGAGGACACTTCCACCACATTCAACAGAACCAGATTTTCAACATTTTTTCTTGGCTTACTGATGGACCAAAACCTGACTAAATCTACATACGCACATTTTCTGGCTTTTGTTGTACCATTCCTGTAAGTTAGAGTATGTCATTCTGAAGGGGGGGGTAATGAACCAATTTCCAGTTTGGTCAGTTGTGCATAAATTCATTTTTTCCATTTTATTATGGGCTTTTCTGGCAGATGGCAAATGAATCCCAATAGAATGAACCTGGTATTCTGGGGTCAAGATTCCAGCCTCTATCTGGGCCTCCAGTGACACACTTTCTATATCTTTTAGTAAGGAAAGACTCATGTATAAAATGTGCAGATCAGGCCTAAAAGTGAGCTGACCTGTAGATCTAGAGAGTTCCAAGGGGACCTTGGCTCTTCTGTCCACATTTTCATTCCAGTTCACTTGTACACATTTGAGGAATTCAGCAGACAGAAGAAAAAAAACTCTTCCTTTTAGAATTCAGTAACGCTTTTGTGACAAGATGTATAGAAAGTTCTAGAGCATGTTCATGTCCCCTTATCTATAAGGAAGGATAGACTCCTATGGTTTATTAATCTGTAATAACTTTGGAAGGTAGCAGTTTGCCCTCTCTAAGCTTTCAGCCTAAACTAGGCTGGAGTTGGTTGAGACAGAACTATAGTGAGGACTGATGATGGGAATCTTGAGAAGATTGTTGTTAAGTACTTCTTCCTTAAAGATTTGGTTTGGGGTTTAGACAGGCAAGTTCCCTTTGTTTAAAATTTATAAAAAGGAATTTGTGCTACTCTTAAAAGTCCTTGGTTTTAAGCCAAAAGAAAAAAGAAACCTTTTCCAAAGTCCAGGCCTCAGGCATTTCAGTCCTATCCAATATCCCCTTGTAGTCTCCCTTACCCTCTCTCCTTTTACCCCTTTCTTCTCCTTCTCTTTACTTTGCTCCTTGTGCAACTTGCCGCCTTATTTTCTGGCTTCTTCTCTACTTCATGAAAATAAGAATAAGAGAAGGATACCTTCAACTAACAGATTCATAGCTCTTTGAGATTAACATGGACCTTGAAATTTGAGACCTTTCTTTTAGTCCTCAGAACAAAGGTTGATGGGGTAGGTATTTGTTTTTTCATTCATTCATTCATTCATTCATTCATTCACATGTTCTCCAAATACTTAGTAACCCCTACTTGCCAGGCTGGGATATAGGTGCTTGGGCTGTTACAATTAATAAGAACCTAACCCTGCCATAAGATCAGAGTCTGAAGGGGAAGATAAAGCAACAGGCAGCCCTTTCTCCCCCAGATCAAATAATTGAATTTTGAGGTAGAAGGCCTGTTAGAGTTTATCTGGTTATGCTTTCATGCCCCTCCTCCTCCCCCGCCAGTTTGTTTTCCGTGTTGTGGCAGTCTATAAAATAAGGAATAGCACGCAGGCTTTGAAGTAAAAGTGTTTCTAGAGCTTAGGGCAAAAATTCAGCTGCCAGGGTCCTATTTATAAGGATCTCCAAATGAGATAAGGGAAATATCAGTTTGTGTTCCCCAGAATAAAAGAATGAATTATGAGAAACAACGGAGGCTAAGAATAGGTAAACTTTATTTGGAGAGATGGTGCCTGAGAGACAGGAGAGGGGCCAAATGGGTTGCCAATGAGCCTACTTCTCAAAGTTTTATAGGGCAAAATCACGAGGTGGGTACAATGTGGGACAAAACTATGACCAACCAATACGATTACAAGTATAGCTGCTTAGGTAATATTGATCCAATGGGGAAGCAGTCATATAGCAAGTGCACATGGAAAGAACAAGAATTTTTTTGGAAGAGTTGAGTCAGGAGGGTCCTGGTCACCCAGCTGGGTGACTGATGTCTATCTAGACTTTTTTGACCTTTATTTGATACCGATTTATAGTATATTGCTTATCCCTTGGTGAGGCATGTAGGCCTTCATTCCGTCTTTATCTTGAGGCCTGGCCTTCCAGCAGATGCATGTCCAGTCACAGTGTTAATGTATTCTCAAATCCTCTGTGCTGACTCCTTCAAGGATCTAGCCCTGTCTGACTGCCGGTAGTATTTCCACCTAACTTAGCTGTCTGTAATACTAATCAGATCAAGCTTGGCCATCAGTACCATAATACCAGTAAAGGACATGAGCAGTGCAGATGGCCAGGAAAGGAGTTTTAATCAGCATGGTCAGGCTGGGAAACAGAGATGAAGAGATTCAAGATCTGTTTTTGAAGAGGTGACAAAAGTTTTAGGGTTTTATAGAAAAAGGGAACAAAGTCAAGGGCCGGGTGTTTACATAGCTGGCAGTGTAAGTAGTCCTGGTCTAGTCGAGCTGCATCTCACGACTGATTCTGCAAAGTTCTGGGAGAGTGTTACGGCTTGTGTCTAGATGTTCCGCAGTCTTACGCAGTTTTCGATGGGGCTTTTTCAGAGGTGGCAGAATCTAGGGTATGTGATTCATGGTGCAATAGTGGGATTAAGTGTGCTAGGATTAAGGGTGGGTGATTACTAAAATCAATCCACTGATTGGTTTGTTGCTGTCCTAATCCTAGTAGTCAAATAGAATATGAAAGGGGGAGAAGAATGCTGCTAAGCTCCCTTGCTTGCTTTGCTATCTTCTGCCTACGGTGAACTGTTTCTCTTCAGTGCCACCCTGCCTTGGAGCCAGCCAATTATGGACTGAAACCTCTACAAACTGTGAGCTAAGTAAATCTTTCTTTCTTTAACTTTGGGTGTCAGGTATTTTTTTCTCAGCAAGGAGAAAAGTAAGATAGCCATCATTGCTTGAAGGTACTGTTTGGTTGTATCATGAGATAATGGGTTATGCTTCTGGGGGCCAATGGCAGCCTTGGGGTAATTGCTTCTACTTGAGCATGGAGACTGCATCATGGGGTCTTCGAGGCTCTGCTTTCTCTAGAATCTGAGGTGACTGCAGATTGAGGATAGTGACTGGAGACAGGGGGTCTGGATCTGGATGGATGTATAAAAGCTAACAGTATTGGATGTCCTGGCCAATTCTGAAAATTACTTTTATTCCTTGTATCTTGATGTTCTTAGTTTTTAAAGGGAATAAGATAGGCTAGGTAAATTTAAGGCTAATAACAAGCCTGTATTACTAGATACTCTATTAAATAAAGTGATTAACATATTTACCTGCAGAGCCTGAGCAGCATTTAACCCAAAATTTTAAGGTAATAAAGAAGACAGATACAAAAAATGAAGGCAGAAATGCCAAGTTCCATCCTGCTTTTATACCCATTGGGCATCTCGTGGCCCAGCCTCTAGGTCCCTAAAACAGAAGCAGGCCTGAGGTCAAATCCTGACTCAGCTACTTTGAGCTGTTTGACCTGAATGACACATTTTACCTCACCTATTTTCAGTTTCTGTGGCTGTATAGTGGACATGCAGTCATCTACTTTTACAATGTGGCGTGAAAATTAGCAGCTTAACTCTTAACACCTTGGGGCATAATAGTGTATAGGAGACCCTTTCCAGGGACCCCTGCAGTGAATCCCCGATCTCCTGCCAAGTGTTATGGTACATGGCAGGAAGAAAGAGCAAGAGACAAAATAGAGGTGCAGCAGGGATCTAGGATGACCATTTGTTTTGGAGACAGAAGGCCATGAGACGAGACACCTAGAACCTTGGTATTTATTCATTACATCTTACAATGGATGATAAGGCATAGTGGGTGTTTCCAGGAACAGTTATGGTGATGGCTACTACTACAGTGAGCTAGTAAGAAGAACAAAGCATTCTTGGCAGAACAGGGATAAGACTGGGGAATGAGGAAACAGTAGTTTCCCCAGGTGCCTTATCTGTAGCAGGTCTTACCTTGCTCTGAGTGTGCCACAGCACTTACTAGCTCTAGGGCTACCATCTGTAGCCAAAAAGAGCAGGGAGTTCCTGAGTTCCAGTTTGGCTCAAAGGGGAGGACAAGGACAAGCTCAGATGTCCCCTAGACTCAATTTATAATTTGTGGTTCCCCGACAGTAGTGATATAGGAGAAATATAACTTCCAACCTGCAGTTTTTCAATCTGCTAGATATCAGACCTGTTGAATTTGTGTCTCATAAAATCAAAGAATGAATTCCAAGGAACAACAGAGGTTAGGAGTAGGAAAGATTTATTGAGAGGTACCTCCTGAAAGACAGGAGGGGTCCCAAAAGTGGCTTGCCGAGGTCATTTCTGTTTTAAGAATGTTTTATAGAGCAAAATCACAAAGTGGGTACAAAATCACGAGGCAAGGACAATGTAGATCAAATTGTAATCAACCAATAAGATTACAAGTATAGCAATTTAGCTAATACTGATCCAGTAGGGAAGCAGGTCATGCAGCAAAGGTACATGAAAAGAGCAAGGATAGGTCCAGATTCTCCGGTCACCCATGTGGGTGACTGATGTCTAGCTGAACTTTACCAGATAGGTGATAGCAATTATAGGTTAATTCCAAGTTACTACTTATCCCCTTAGGGAGTCATGTAGGTTTGACCCTTACGTCTTTATCTTGAGGTCTGACCTCCTTCAGTTATGCTTCCAGCCACAATTCTGATGTCTTTATTTTTCCTGTTGACTTGTTGAGAGCCCAATACCTCTCTGACTATATATTAATTTCTGTCTAACTTAGCTGCCTGTAATATTAGTACTGCCTGTGTCTTCCTCGATCAAGGTCTGACTTAAATTTTCACTCCTGTGGCTTCTGAGGCCACCCTACATCAAATGGATTTCTTTGTCTACTTTTTTTTGTTTTTGAAAATAAGGTCTCACTAGGTAGTCCAGGCTGGCCTTGAACTCACTTTGTCTACTTTTATAATACATAAAATTCTTTAAATTGTTAAATCTTGCCTAGTAGTCTTAGTATTCCTGTGTGGATAGTTGATATGGTCCCACCCCAGGTTGCAGTCTACCTAAGAATAAGTTCTGTTCTCAGTCGTCATCTCATTTTCTACAGCCCCTGATTCAGCTGTTTATACAGGAAGGCCAGTCGGGAAGACAGTATCAAGAAATATTTCATAATTGGATAGAAGGCTCATGGGTGACAGTATTTTTCATTTGATAGGGAGCTGTGATAGACTTGGATGGGAGTCTTCTAACTCCCCTCATTTCTTGTTATTGTTTTTCTCACAAAATCCCTGTATTGGCAGGATAGGAATTGTTTTGAAACAGGGTCTCACTGAGTTCTCCAGATTGAGTTTGAACTTGCCATCCTCCTGCCTCAGTCTCCTGGAGTGCTAAGGTTACAGGTTGTGCCACCACCATGCTTGGCCAACAGGATAAGAATTGTATCCCTATTTTGTAGATGAGAGAACTGGAGCTCAGATGAGAATCTAGTTTCTTGTTAGGAGGTAAGTCTAGACTAAGATAAACATAAGAGCAATAGGAATAGAAATCTTAACTGACTAGGTCTCTCTCCATTCTGTGGAGACATTGGGAATCTCTGCGAGAGTGGAAGGGAAGAGGTGGACTTCATTGAGGCTTTAGCTGATGGTAAAGCCAAAATTTTTTTATAGCTTAATATTTTTTAAATTTTATTTTTAAGAGAGAAAGAAAAGAAAATCTTAAAAAAGACAAAGTAGAAAAAACAAGAAAAGTAGAATACAAAGTTCAAAAAATCATAAAATCGCTAGTTGATACATTACATATTGTTAACAATAGTTGTTAAAGTTACAGAGTCAAAGCATAAAAAGTGGCTAGACACTCAGACATTGACAGTATAAACTCTTCTGTTCAGTGATCTAACAAAAAACTTAGTAATATGGTCATCTATTTTACACACTATACATACCATTATATCCTTTAGAGAACTTTCCTTCCCTTTCACTTTTACAATTATCTATTATATCTATTATACTTTTATATCTATTATACTGGTAAAGCCAAAATTAAATGTAGCTGTAAATCAAAGATGTTTATGAATATACCAGAGAAAGTGGTGAGAAAAGGTTCAGGATGATTTGATAGATTCTTAAGTTCTTTCTGAAAACTAAGAAAGATTCAAGTATATACAGATGAAGAGGCAACACCATGGAAAAAAATATGAGACCTGGTAAGCACAGTAGAGCTAAGGCAGATGATGACCAGATAATCACATACCTAAAGAATGACACTGAGGCAATTGGGAATGGTAACTTTTTTTTTGGAGCAGGGGAGTGGCATTAGGACCATTAGGGGCAGTGCATTGGAACAGAATTTTGGAGGGAGACTATTCAAATAGTCTGTTCCTTTCTTTTCTTTCTTTGCTTTTAAAAAAGCAGTTTTTATTTTATTTATTTATTTATTTTTTTGGTACCGGGGATCGAACTCACAACCTGGCGCTTGCCAAGCAGGCGCTTATGCCACTGAGCTAAATCTCCGACCCTTATTTTATTTTATTTTATTTTATTTTATTTTAGAGGATAAAACCAAGGAAAATAAAACAGAATAAAACCAATCAATAAACCAATATAAGTGATACAGGACTTCAAAACCTTATGAAACCAAAAATAGTTACCATAATACCTTTTGTTATCTTCAAAATAGCTGCAGATACTTTCGGACATAGTAAAAATCAAACAGAACAGAACAGAATAGAAACAAAGCCAAAACAATAAATCCAAAATGGCTACCATACTTTGTCTTGTTACCTTTCAAATAGCTGCTCCTGCCATCAGATTGAACATAATCAAACACAACAAAAGAGAATAAAACCCAACCCAACAAAACAATGAAAATGATATGGTTCCCTACCAATCGGGATCGCTTCCTGGTAAGGCCTGGATCTCTCCACCCCACATTCCCAGAATGGCACGGACTCACAGAGAGGGGCATGGGTGTGGCTTTCCCCACTCCTGCAGCTGCAGGTGCATCATGCTGCTTTCCAGGTGGGGATCACCTTCTGGTCTCTCATAGTCTGTTCTTGTAATGCTAATAAATTTTAAGAAGTATTTCAGTAGTTAAGGCAAGAGTTATTGCAAACACCCCTCCCCACTTTGAACCTTACACACACTGGGTGACTGTTAAACCCCTGCACCTTACAGTGTGATCCAAAGTCAAGAGGAAGATGAAGGCTGAGGGTGTGGCTCAGTCCTAGTACACTTGCCTAGCACTAGCAGTGCCCTGGGTTTGATCTTCAGCAATGCAAAAACCAAACCAAAACTAAAAAATAACAAAAAGGAGAAGTTAACACAGGGAATAAAGAAGAACCATTTGAATATAGAATTCTTAGAGGAAAAACAAAACACAAGGACTCAGCAATTGTGGGAATAGGGAAGGAAGGGTTGAATGAAACATGAACTTTGGAGTCTTAAGAACCTAGCAGAATGGTTATACCATTTGCTGAACTGTGAGGCTGGGAAATAGTTGAGTTCAGTTTGTTGACATGTTGAGTTGGAGATACTAATAGACCAATCCCAATACCACTTGCCCACTGCTTTTGTCCTTTTACCTGGGCCTGCAGATAGCTTCAGGTCCTGGGTTTGCTGTTCGTTCCGGGAAACCTGCCCTGCACCCCTTTTCTGTACTCATACCTTGAAGCAGTTCTTACTCTCTCTGAAATAAGATAGCACACTAAGATGTTTAGCCTAGTACCTAGTCTTATTTTATTTTTTTCTGAATCCATTTTATTTCAAGGATAGATAGAAAAAAAGAAGGGAAAAAAATACAACAAAATTTTAAAACCTGTGAATCAGGGAGCAGCAATACATTGCATTGTCATCCCCAGATCATTCACCCAGAGCACAAGACATCTTATTTTATTTTTTAAAATTAACTTTATTGGTACCTTTTAGATACATATAATGATAGCTTTCATCATAGGGAATTTGTACCTGTATATAATATATCTTGACACTTTTTTCCCTAATTCCTTCCCTTCTCTTCAGCTCCTCTTCTCTTTTATAAAAGCTTTGTTTCCATTTTTTCTTTTCTATTCTCCTTTACCCAGTCTATTTCCAAGTATGTAATAAATGTTAGTGGCTGTTAAATTGGTATTGTTTTCCCAATGGCTTTACATCACAGTAGCTAGAGATTAGAGAAGTTTTTGGAACCATCTGACTGATGGATTTAAGTCCTTCAATTTGTATGCAGTTTTACTGCCTAATCTGGGCATGGTGGTGTATACTGTAATCCCTGCACTCAGGGAGGCTGAAGCAGAAAGATCTCAAGTTCAGACCCAGAAACTTCATGAAACACTATCTCAAAAAATAAAAAAGGGCTGAAGATGTAGCTCTGTGCAAAAGTCCTGGATTCAATATCAGCAACCCCCCCACCCCACCCCAAAAAAATTCTCTACTGCAAGCAAATGGAGATGTCAGGCCTGCTTGTAAATAAGCAGGTGGGCTTATCAGCTGAAGTAGAGAACATACTTCCTGCTTGTCTTCTGTTTTTGAAAAGTGGTATAGTATAATGTGTGGTGAAGAGGCAAACCCTGGATCTGGGACTTCTGTGTTCATTCTGTTAGCTGTGAGGTTTGGGCAAATTTAGTTAACTTTCTGTGCTTCATTTTTCTCACTGGTAAAATAGAGACTATAATAGACACTGACCTTATAAAATTGCTTCAAAGATTAAATGAATTAATAGAAACAAAAGATTTGCAGTAGTACCTAGCATGTACTACACTTTTGTTTGCACTAGGGTTACCTCTACCCCATGTTCTTGGAAATACAGGGATTCCTCTGTTCTGACCATTCTCACTGAACAGAGAGGAAGAGGGGTGTAATCTTAGAAACAAGAGGTTCACTGACATATAAACCTTGTTCTTGCCTAGCTATTACTGCCTTAGGATCTCTACACTTGATGTTGCCCTCTTTGGGTACTCTTCCATCAGAGTTTTGTAGGTCTTACCCTCTCACTTTATTCAAGTTTTCGTGCGATGTCATCTTGTGAAAAGGCCTTCCCTTACCACTTTATTTGAATTAAATATTCCTCATATCCCTTGTCATTTTTTTTTTTCTGTTCCTTACTCTATTTTAATTTTCTTTATTGCATTTAGCACTACCTGTAATGGTATATTTAGTAATGTACCTTTCACTAGGATGCAGTGTATGTGAGAGCAGAAACTGTGAATGCCTGTATTATCCTAAGTTTATGTATGTTCATACAGAACCCTTTAATGGACTTCTTTGTTACAGGTAAGCCCTGTTTCCAGAGGCAGCTGCTGCTGACCTTATAAGCCAAAGGAGAAAATAGCTGGCTAAATTCAGCCTTGGTACTGGTAAGTGGACAAATTTGGGACAAGCTTGGCCTAAGACATAGATAGAGTAACTAGTTTGGGGACTATCTTTATACCTACTACAGATAACATACTGATCATTATACTGATCATTAATCTACTTCATATTTAAGAGACTGGATGTTAGCAAAGATAGCCTCCTAGTCAGAGAGGATATTGAAAATACTATCTTGGGCTGAGTTTTCACTTTTTAAATGAATTCTTATATATAAAATTTTCTTTTTGAAGATACTTATTCATTATTCATTCACTGTTTATCTGTGAACTAAGCACAGTTTCAGGTGTTTGAGATGTAGCAGTAAATAAAAGTTCTATTATAGTTTACGTTCTAGTGGAAGAAAGCAGACACATGAATAAACACAAAGAAAAATAAAGCAGGATAAGGAAATAGGGAAGAACTAGGTTATCAAGCAAGGCCTGTCTGATCAAATAAGATCTATGCATGAAGGTACAGGAACTGAAGTAGTGTGCTATGTATGTATCTTGGGGAGTAACATTCCAGCAGCTGGGAGTTCAGCAAGTTCAGAGTTCTTGAAACAGTAGTATGCTTGTAAGTGTTTGAAGTACAAAAGGAGGCCAGTGTGGCTACAAAGGAAGTAAGCAAGGCAGGAGAATGGAAAATGGAGAAGTCACAAAGATAGACAAGGAAGGCTTTCTTCTGAGTGAAATAGGGAGCCATTGGACAATTTTGAGTAGAGGAATGACACGATCAGATGTTTGTTAAAAAAAACACTGCCTCTGATGCATCAGTTGGTACCTTTACTACTTTATCTAGGACGGTGTTGAGTAGAATTGGTGAAAGCAGACAGCCTTACTTTAGTACCAGTTTGGTACCAGTTTTTTACCATTCAGTTATTTTTTTCCTTATGGATGACTTTTATCAGGTTAAGAAAATTCTTTTCGTATTCCTAGTTTGAGAGGCTTTACATGGTTACTGGATTTTGTTGATTGTGTGGGTTTGCCTGCTGTTCTGCTGACACTGTTTTATAGTAATAAATTTTTGGATATTAAATCCAACTTTATGTTTGTAAAGTAAATCCAACTTGGTTTTAGTATATACTTTTTAAAAACGATACTGGGTTTGATTTGTTGATGGACTGGTTTAAAGTATTCTTGTGGTGTCTTAGGTTTTAGTAATAATATCTTCAGGGTGAAAAGAGTGTTTTGCCTCTGTGTACTGGATAAGTTTGTAAAAGATCGGTGTTATTCTTTAAATGTTTTATCGAATTTACCACTGAAGCCATGTGAGCTTGGGCTTTTCCTTTTTGGAAAATACTGCTATTTCAATTTTTTCCTTTTTTATAGGTCTACCTAGATTTTCTTTCTTTTTGAGTCATTTTGATAATTTCTAGGAATTTGCCTATTTCATTTATGTTTTAAATTTATTGGCTCAGGTTTTTTTTTTAACAGTACTTTGTTAAAATCTTTTTAATTTTCATAAGATCAGCAGTAATACTCCTCTTTTAATCTTATTTTCTGACCTCTCTTTGCTTTGGGTTTAGTTTGTTGTGGGAGCTATAGCACTACATTCATCATGCTTCAAGTTGTAGGAACAAACATTTGACCTAAGAGGGACTGGTAACTTCAAAAGACAGGAAGGAGGCCCATTGTCTGCCAGTATAATCATCATATGGTGTCTAAGAGAATTTTGTGTGTGGTGGGGACAGACTAAGGAAGGCTGCTAGAACAGCTTGTATAAGCAGCAGCTGTCCCTGTTCACTCTACACCCTGGAATTCTGGCCATATTTTATTGCTTTGGTTCCAAAAACAGCTGTCTTTTTCTTGAAGATTGTTATCACAGCAAAGCAGTATCACAGCTTGCTTTGGGGGAAAGAGTGGCATACAAAAAGGTCTAGGCCCCTTTGGGCCCAGGCCCCTTACTGCCTTCATTTTTTTCACCAGAACTGTAGAAAATCTTTCTAACTTTCCCCTGGGACAGCAGAACAGAGCAAAAGATCAGCCAAACAAGGGAGAGACCAACTTACCCTATAGATTGGTCAGATCAACTACAGGGTAGCTCTAGGAACATTGGCCATAGCAGAGATTCCATGAACCTAAGACTACAGTTGAGATATCAGAATCCAAACTAGAAGACTGGGAAATTACATTTCAGAAAAATGAGGACCATTAGCAACTGTGGTGCAAGAATCTTGGATGAAGGGCTCTTATTACCTAACTGGCCAGAAGTAGGAGGGAAATACTGTTTGTAACAACAAAAGATCCCATTAGTACAAAACAGAAATTGCTTCTTTTGAGATTATCTGTTGTCATTTTGTATTATCTGAAACTTCACTCTCCATCCTTAACCCTCAATCACTACCTGCTTCTTTTCAGTTAGTGTGATCTGTCAAGTATATTTAGAGCATACAGCAAAAGACAGAAGCTGTTGATGGAATATGTGGTCTTTAGGAAGATTAATTAGCTGCACCTTTCTCACTGTTGTGTGTATTCTTTAAACCATAGGCCATCTGATGTTGGAGGAAGGGAGGAGGTTTTAGAATCAGATTTACTAAGATCTGAGTCTTTGTAGACATTTATTTTCTGTGAGACTGACCTTTGAGCAGTGCTTTCCTCACCTGCAAAATGAGAATAATCCCACTGAGATACCTCAGTGCTTACTAATTATTCCTAGAGGCATGAGTACCAAGATGACTTGAGTGCCAAACAAATTGTTGTGGCTGGAAGGGAAGCAAGTCAGGAGACAGTTGACACTGACAAGTTCTAGCTAGTGTGTGGAATACCAAACAGGTGACAAGTACTGGGACAAAATTTTCATGTCAAAATGTGTCAAGCACCAAATTTGAAGTTTCAAAGCAGCCACCAAGGTATACATGTACTTTCTATGGTTATCATGGTGCTAGTAGGTGGAGGAAAAGAAGCAGGCCTGGATTGGTATTCAATTACAAGTGACTGAAGTCAATTTCGAAACTATGGGTTCATTGTTAGATTGAAAAAGGAGAGTATGGTGACTCAGACTCTGAGCTTTATCTTGCTAACTCAGCTGCAGGAACCATTTTATTCCTGGGCCTCAGTTTCCTCAGTTCTGTAAGGAGAGAATATCTATAGTTGGTTGATGTCCTTTGCAGTTTTGTGCTTCTATCCAAAGACATATTGTCTGGGGTCCTAAGACCTAAAAGAGCCAAAGGAGAAGCCTCAATTTCAGTCCTGCTTCAGGTTGTAGCAGGTACACTTATAAAGATGTATTGAAAAGATGTGGGAAGTGGCTGGGAGCCTGTTCGGCCATGACCTGCTTGCTGCTTGTTACTTAGCATTTGGGGAGGGGTGTGGAGGGAGAAAAAACAAGGTAGTTGAAAGTTTGGATAGTGAGTAGTTAGCAACTGTGAGAGAAAGCATGATCAAAGGACCTAGTTTGTGCTGTTACCCAGTTGCTAAGTGTTCTAATCAAGCACTTTGTTTTTGCAGCCTCCACATCTTCATCTGAAAGTTAATTTAGTTAGGAGGTGTTTTTCCCAAGGGCCTTTTCTTTGTCAACTCTTTTTGGCTCTCAAACTCTGTTGTTTACCAGCTTTGCCCTTGGTGTTGAAGGTTTCATTGTGGAGAAGACTTCAACCAGCCAGGCTTTGTTTAGCCCTAGAGTGTTTAGACTGCTCTTGAAACCATAATTTCAAGCCATCTAGAACCATTCAGTTTCCAACTCTTAAAATTAATGTCTTGGTCCCCCTCATCCAACTCCCTTGTTTAACACTGAGAGATAAAGAAGGAAAAAAGAGACTTGGCAGAATCTGAATACCAGTTCCTGCCAGTACT
Source organism: Dolichotis patagonum (assembly GCA_004027295.1). Lineage (NCBI taxonomy): Eukaryota > Metazoa > Chordata > Mammalia > Rodentia > Caviidae > Dolichotis > Dolichotis patagonum. The sequence goes on from PVJX010006970.1 coordinate 64,759, forward strand.
AACTTAATATTTCTGAGCCACAATATTTTCATCTGAAAGTGGGGATACTGATATGGAGTAGGGAAAGAGAATTATTATTCAAAAGAGGAAAGAAAAAACAGGTCTGAGAAATGAAGTCATGAGATAGGTTTGAGCTCAACCAGAACTCAGGTCTGTTGCATCTCATTTTCTTCTAGAGCCAAGGTCAGTTACACCTATCTGTATGTAGTAGCAAAGATTGGAACCAAAAGCATGTCAGTTTTCTTAACATCTCCACCAACAGCCTTCTCTAATCCCCAGTGGTGTGTGTCAGTAACACAGCTTGTACTTGTTTTGGAACAAGCGCTCCATAAGCACTCTTGTTTGATTTGCTTTGGCTAGTACAAGATCCAGATGCTCTTAGAATAGCACAACAGACTCTCCAAATCTACCCCATTCCCATTTTGATTCACTCAGTTTTGATGTACTGTGACGTGAGGTTTGTTGTTCCTGATTCTTCCCTACCTGATCTCTACCTGATTCCCTACATGAATCACATTCAGTCTTTTTTTGCTAGTTTGCCTGTTCCTCCTGGGATTATGTACCCACTATGTGCCTGGTATTGTGGTAGGTATGTTAAGTATATTATCTATCTCTAATCTTTCTAACTCATTAAATTAATAATGGCTCCAGAGGGGAAAGCTGAAGTTCAGTGAAGTAAATGGATTTATTGAAGTCACATATAGTCATGTGACAACTATTTGGAAGAAAACAAGAGTCTATAATATGATAGAGAGTGAATATCTCCAATTGTCTAGCTTTGAAATTTATGTCTTACATTGCTTTCTTGTGATCCGCTTTGGTCTGTTTTGTTATGTTTAATTTTACCCTATTGATATAATTGCATGTATATTTGAGTGGGTAAGATGGATGACCATATTGTTGTTTTTGTCAGATCGTGGAGCAGAGCTGTTAACAGTCTCACTGTTTGAATGTCTACTTTACATGTTTTAACTTTGTAATTTGAACAACTATTTCAAAGAAGTCAGTATGTAATTAGTCAAGTAATAGTTTCTTAGGTTTTATTGTTGTTGTACTTCTCCTTTTTTCCTTGGAATACTGTATTGTCGCTACCCTTTATTCTGTTTTATTTTGTTTTGTTTTTTCCTCTTTAAATAAAAAAAAAATAAAAAAAAGAAGTCACATACAGTCTTTGAAAGAGCTGAGTTTTGAACTACTGCCTTCCTGACCCCATAGACTGAGCTCATTACTGTGTAATTTTGCCTACCTCTGACCTCTGGCCTCTGGCCTCTTGCCGCGGTACTCTGCAAGGGCAGAGTGTTCACAAGTCTCCAAGAACAGGCATGGTGGCCAGGAAATAATGGAAATATCATCTACATTTTAGGTTCATTTTCTCACTTCTCTCCTTCAGACCACCTCCAAAACCCAGTTATGAGGTCCACAGATCCAGGCAGAGAGTCTTCTGTCTTCAACAGTTTTTAAGTCCTCCTGAGGAGGTTCTCTCCCTGGACTTGGGCCTGTTGCAAAAGGGGCAGGCTCTTCTTACCTTCTGTATCTTTCTGAGCCCCTCTCTGCCCTTTTGTCCCCCTGCTTACTCATTCATACTCAACTGTTAGCAACTGCTTAATGAGACCCCCTTGTCTTTTTAGGCATAAGGTGAGAAGAGATAGTTTTATCTCTGTATTTCTCTGAACATCATTTGGCATACGTTATGGAATTTTAGGATATTAAGAGTTAAGGGCAGAGTGTGGTACTGTATGCTTTCTAGCACGCAGGAGGCTGAGGCAGTAGGGTTACTGAGAGTTCAAGGCCAACCTGAACTATAACGAGACCCTGTCTCCAAAAACAAGTTAAGAGACTTTAACTGAGAGTCATCAAATTTACAGAGGGACCCTTGATTGATTTTTTTTTTCTTTCATATATACTATTTTTTTCCAAAGAGGATCGAATATTTAAAGAGCAAAATCATAATGATTCTATGAAGGAAATAGAATATTATCTAAGACTTAGAAATGATTTCTTTTGAGAATTTTACAAATATTTACAATGAAGAAAATAAGGGTTAAATTGAATTGTAACATTGAGAAACATGAGAACATTGAGAAGTACACCACTGGGCTGGGGATTTAGCTCAGTGGCTTAAGCGCCTGCCTGGCAAGCGTGAGGTCATGAGTTCGATTCCTGGTACCAAAACAAAAAACAAAAAACTCAAAGGATGTCACAGCATATACAAGGATACACACACACACACACACACACACACACACACACATTTCATTTTAAAGGGAATAAAACAGAAATAAAACGAATTAAAACAGTGATAAGAGGCTGGGTATTTAGCTCAGTGGCACAAGCGCCTGGGAAGCGCAAAAGTCATGAGTTCGATCCCCAGTACCAAATCCCCCTCACCCCAAAACAATGATACAGCAGTAGGAAATCTACAATAGTTACTATATTGCATATTGTCCCCTAAATAGTTGCTCGGCTTTAGGCTTGCGGAGTCAGTCAAACACCCTTTATTTAAAGATGTGCCATCCAAATAGAGCTACTCGGATTGAAGCAGTAGTAGTAGGCCTAGTGGCTCAGCTTCCAAAATACCCGTGACAAAAATAACCCGAGGCATATGCCTTAAACTTGCAGTGTTCTCAGGAACACAGTTTATGAAACAGCAGTGATCTGTACTCACTTGTCCATTTTATAATTATGAGCTTGAACCCAGAAAAGGGCAGTAATATGCCCAGGGTACCCCAGAAATAAGTGGTGCATGCCCTGACTCTCAGTATGGGGCGCTTTCTACCATACTGGCTTTTGTGCATTGTGTCCTTTAAGTGACCATTTGTAACACTTCACTGGCATCCTGTGCCAGGGTGTCAGGCTTCTCTTGCCTCCCAGTGTTTGGTTCCAGTGAGATAGGCAGGCCTGTGGATATGTATATCCCTGTTAAGGCATCTTTCTCACATACAGCGAGCACCTGTAAATCAGTAGAAAGAGAGTAGCTGAGAAATGATTTAGGTTGTTAGTGGAAAAAGGTTAGGACTTAAATTAAATGTTCTAAAAATGTAACCCATGGAGTTACTGTGTCTGCTTAAAAAAAGTGTACCCTCCTCAGTTTTTGATCTATTAACCTCTCATGTTGCAGAGCTTTAAAACATTTGGGCCCTAATCATTTGTGAATAAGTCAAATAAAATTTCATCCTGTGTCAGATAACTCCTAGATATAACAAAAAATATGCCAGCATGACTTTAAAAGGTGACACAGTTATGTCTTACATCCAAGTTTAGAATAATTTTCCTTAACATACAATTACTGAAAATGATCAGAAACTCCTCTATTAAAGCTAGTTAGAGTCATGCCAACCCAGGAAAGCACATTTCGGAGTTAAGTAATGTGTTTATCTATTTATGTATATCACTGTGCACTAGGATGTGTGTGTTACATTTGAAGAATCACTGAGTCAGAGCATAAACAAAGATTGGAGCCTGAAGAATAGGTTATACCTAAACTCATCTAGGCTTGGAATGTCTGAAGTGTTCCCCAGTTCCACAAGCCTGTAAGTTAGTCATAGCATGTCAGAATTGAAGAGGACCGTGGTTTTATAACAAGTTGTCTATAACACAAGTGGTTGGTACTGCTGTTAGAGCTCAGATACAGTTTTTGAAAATGATGAAATGTAAACAAGGATAAATCCCCCCCCCCTTTTCTTTTGTCTCCCTCTTTTTCTTTCTTTCTGACAGGGCCTTACTAGGTCAGGCTGGCTTTGAACTGTGTAGCCGAGGCTGGTCTCAAACTCACAGCAATTCTCCTGCCTCAGCCTCCTGGGTGCTGGGAGTACGGGCATGTGCCACCACGCCCAGCAAGGATAAAGTTTTTAAAAATGGCCAGAGAAGTCCTCTCTGAAGAGGAAGCTCATTTCTAGCTGAGAAAAGAACAGGTGCAGAAGCCCTGAGGTAAGAATATGGAATAACCAGAAGGCAGAAAGTGTGTCTGGAGCAGCACCAATGTTACTCTAGAGAAGTAGAGTGGAAGAGGCAGGAGAAAGGAGCAGCTGTAGCCAAGAACAGAGCTGAGGCTCATTTTTCCAGTGAGGAAATGGTACCAACTCATAGCCTGGGCCACATAGCAAGTTCCTCCCTAGTAGATTCTGTATTTTGCCCAAGATTAACTTTAATCCCATTTTAGTGTCTTTTCATTATCTCTCATACAGCTCTCTTTCCAGCATTTCTGACTCACATTTGCTCACCAGGTAATAGTGCGTTACCTGGAGGGTCAAAACTAGAGAAGTCCTTAGAAATCTTTGAGTTCACAAACTCAGAGAAGGCAAATGACTTGCCCAAGGCCATTTATATAATTAGTGGCAGAACTTGATTTATTTTCCTCAGTTTTCTTGCCTTTTTGTTTCTGGCTTATAATTTTCTACCTGCTGTTTCCCTTTTCGTATTCTCCAGCAGAAGCGAGTGAAGTTGTGACCCATGTGATTGGCAAAAGCAGCTAGGGCCTTTTGCTATTTGGCTTCTTCCTCTAGCTTTTTGTTTAGTGTTTTTTTTTTTTTTTTTAAATGAAGCGTATTTATTCTTCCTTGTAACTATTCCTCCTCACCCCACAGATTGAACTCTGGGCCTTGTGCGTGCTAGACAAGCACTCTACCACTGAGCTACATCCCCAGCCTTTGTTTAGTCTTTGGCCGGTGTATTTGAACTACCACCCCTTTTACAAAGATAGTATATTTCCAGTTCTCCACCTATGTTCACACTACCCTAGCTTGAACTGGCAGCCTGCTATTCACCAGCAGTCATTATGCATACCAGTGTTTGAAGGCCAAGTTGTCTTACCTCCAGAGAGGTAATGTGGAAGAGGAATAAGATTTGGAGTTGACTGTGTTTGGGTTTGAATTCTAGCTCTGTCATACACTGGGCCAAATCTCAGACTAGTTACTTTTTAAAAAAAACTCACTAGTACATATTTGTAGTCCATAATATTTACATTCCTTATGAGAAGTTGGTACATATACATAATACGTCTCAATTCCTTTTATCCTCTTTCCCTTCTCTCCTTCCCTGTCCACCCAAATCTTAGAAGTGGCTTGTATGCCCATCAGTAGATGAATGAATAACGAAAATGTGGTATTTATACAATAGAGTACTGTTCTGCCATAAAGAAAGATAAACTTGAGTTATTTGTAGGCAAATGGATGCACTTTGAGAACATAATGTTAAGTGAAACAAATCAGATATAAAAGCTTAAATATTGCATGGTCTCTTAGGTATGAGAAACCCAAAGCATAAAGAGCAAAATAAAAGATAGCTAATAAGAAGTAGGAAAATAGATCTTTCTTAAAGCAAAAGGGAAACAAGATGGAGGGAGGGAAGAAGAAAAAGAAATGAAAAATAATTGGGATGTGTTATGTACATGTAACTGATTTCACACGAGGAATGTAAACATTATGAACTGCAAACATATTCCCCCAAAAAGGAAGAAGATTGGACAAGTTACTTCTGAGAGCAGTTTGCTCTTCTATGAGACGGGGCTGTTAAAACTGCTTCGTAGGTTCTTTGGAAAGATATTTGAAGTATGTATATACACTTTAAACACTCTGTTGAAGGAAACTCACTCACTCCTCATAGGCCACTCTTAAAGCCCTGTCCCTTTTTTCCTAATTTATCTGGTAGCTAACATTTCTTGTTTGGTGTTTCCTGAAAGGTCAAAGATAAAGAGATTTTTAGACATCTTTTAGTTCAGTTATCTGATACTAAAAACCCTGTATGACTTAGAGAAAACAGCATGGGAGAAGGTACCTGGGAGCTCCTAGATCAAGGCTTAGAAATTCCTCACAAATAAACTATATCAAAAGATTTGTAGGGTGGGAGCCAAGAGTAGAATTGATGGTGATTCTACTTGAATAATCTTGTGGGATGGGGGTTGCCACCTCTGAGAGTAGAAGGACCAGTGATGCACAGCTCTACTTACTTATACCTGGGTAAAAGACAGTATGTAGACAAGTGCTCAACCTTACTGTGGTTATCTGCAGCTCATTGCTACCATTCAGGATATGAGGTGCTGGTCTCTGTTCAATGCTGCTGGTTTTTTTTGACAGAGAGAGCCCAGTCTTTGGAATTGCATAGTTCAAATCCCTGCCTGCCACTTACTAATTGTGTGCCTTAGGTTAATTCTTACTTTCCTTCTATAGAGCCTCAGTTTTCTTGTTTCTAGAATAGTGCTGTTAATATCTACGTTTTTGAAATAGTTGTGAAATAATACCTGAAACTTACTTGGATGAATGATTGGTTAATCTGTTGCTATTAGTTCTTTGAAGACTAATATCCCTAGAAGGTGGCAGTAAAGTCAGGGCTTCTCTAAGTCTCTGACTAGCCCTATCCTTACCATAAAAAATACCCTGGATTCTTAGTTGCTTCTCTGGAGCTTGGGCTCCAGAGACACTGGGCAAACAAAGAGCCTCTGTAGGCCAGGTTGTATGCCACTAGGTACCATACCTGAGTAAGCAGAATTGTTGTCTAGCAGATACTCAGGGGCAGGACAGGTGGTTCAAGCAGCAGCTCATGAACAGAAGGCTTCTTTCTGTTCCCAGTAAATTGGTCCTTGGGGATCCTAGCTTTGAAATTTCAATTGACAGAGGAAGGAAAAGATTCATTAGGGTCCGGACTCATTAAAATGCTCTACTGCTCACCTACAGTTTATTCTTGGCATTTCATCAGGAGGGATTAAGTAAACTCTCCCAGCAGTCTGGGAGACTGCTGGAGACAGAGTCCTATGTGCCTGGTGTTACTGAGGGCTGCTGGTGTTGGGCCACCTATACTGTGGAATGCACAGCTGTCTTTAAAAATACTTTACCCGTAGGTCTAACCATAGTGTAAGTCTTACGGTCTGCCAGTATTGGAAGGTCCTTCAGAGATCTTTCATAAATGACAAGATCATTTATGGTGGAGTTAGAATCAGTCAGATCACCTGACTTTGAGACCAGAAATATTTACCCTGAACCCACTTTGGATTTGTAGACCCAGTGTTTCATTCATTCAGGTTTTTTTGTTCCATCCTGGTCTCCTCCCTACCCCACCCCATTTTGTTTTTTGAGACAAGAGTCTTGCTATGCACTTCAGGCTGGGCTTGAAAACACTGTGTAGCCCAGGCTGATCCTGAGCTAGTAGCAGTCCTCCTGCCTTAGACTTTAGAGTGTAGGGATTACAGGCTTGTACCACCATGGCTGGCTTCATTCAACTTCTGACAGGTACTTCTTCTTCTTCTTTTTTTTTTTTTTTGCAATACCGGGGATTGAACTCATGACCTCACACTTGCCAGGCAGGTACTTAAGCCGCTGAGCTAAATCCCCAACCCCTGACAGGTACTTCTAAACACATTCTGTTAGCTAGGATTTGGTGATAAATGAAAAAGGCATGGGGCAAGGTAACATACGTGATGCAGAATTAGGGGATGTGAGAAAGGCCTAGAGTCTGAGGTTAAATAAGAATTACCTTAGGAGAAAGGTAGCACATTAGGGTGAGGACCTAGTACTTACAAAGGCCACAGACTTTTTCCAGGAATTGAAAGTTGAGTCTTGTTAGCATAGAGGAATTGAGGAAGAGATGAGAAGTTGACAAGTTCAAGCCACTTTCTCTGTAATTATAAAGACCTTTAGTCCTGAGATTAGAAGTCTTCAGTTTTAAATGCGTTTTGGCTATATATACTTCACTTCTTTTAAGTGTGCCATGCTGGGACACAAAAATGCATAAGATGTGTGTAAATCCCTTCCCTTAGAGACGTGACAGTTTAATGAGGCAGACAAACTGATAAAAAGCTCCCGTAAGAAATCAAATGAATAATTAATTACCACAGCTGGAAGAAGTCAAGGTTGAACTGTGTGTTACTTTTAGTGTTTTCTCTGGTCTTTGATGTTAATACCTGTCAAGTGGTAAATAACTATTGGGGTCTGTACCTAGATCCCCAATCTCCCAAATGAGTGCGTGGCAAAGGGCTAAATGAATGAGACAAATGGTATTACGATCTTTAGGGCTCCAGGAGAATCAAAACCCACTGCAGAGTTCTTAACTCTGGTGGCTGAGACAGACAGTGTCTCTGGGTGGCCTGTATTTATTCAAACAAGGAAGGGGTTAGAGTGGAAAACACAGGAAACCTGAGTGGGATCTTGGGAAGGGTTCAAAGACCCCTCCAAGCAACAAATGATACTAACTAAGGAGAACTATCCTAGGAGAAAGTCCCCAGGTGTCCTTAGCAGTGTGGTTTATCTTGCCCCCCTGAGGCGTCTCCTCCTTCTCAGTTCAGCCATGCCATAGCCTCACACAGGTATTCAGCTTCAACGGCTCCAACAAATAACCACTGCACTGTGTAGCTCATGAACTGATGGGAAAACACTTTGTAATGACTGGTATTTGTTCAGCAGTATGTGGGTTACAACACACATCATTAGTTCATTGAATCTTAACTGCAGTCTTAGGATTTGGGAAAATCCCCCTAGTTCACAGATGAGGAAACGAAGACTCAAAAAAGTTGAGACTTGTTCATGATTTTCCAGCTTTTTTTTTTTTAAATTTTATTTAAAGAGAAAAAACAAAACAAAACAAAATAGAATAAAGGGTAGCAACAATACAGTATTCCAAGGAAAAAAGGAAAAGAACAACAACAAAAAAAAACCTAAAAAAATTATTGCTGGACAAATTACATACTGACTTCTTGGAAATAGTTGTGCAATTTACAAAGTTAAAACATGTAAAGTAGACATTCAAACAGTGAGACTGTCAACAGTTCTGCTCCACAATCTGACAAAAACAGCGATATGGTCATCCATCTTACCCATGCAAATGTACATGCAATTATATCAAAAGGGTAAAATTAAACACAATAAAACAACAAAGCGGATCACAAGAAAGCAATGTAAGAGACATAAATTTCAAAACTAGACAATCGGAGATATTCACTCTCTATCATATTGACTCTTGTTTTCTTCCAAATAGTTGTCCATATTGTCACATACAGGGAATTCACGTGAAACAACCTTGTATGGAATTGATCTGAGCAGGACGAGGAGGGCATTTTAAGTCTTCAAGACCAGACATTAGGGAAGCCAAGAATGGCTGTCATAGTGTCTCTCATTCTCCTCAAAACAGCTGTCTATACCTTAATGTGTGTTGAACTTAAACAAGGCAAAGCAAGCTAAGATCACTTTGAACGAAAAGTGATAGTTTTGCTGGACTTCACATCATGACATTATGGAATCAGCACTGGGTATTGTAATGTCTCTTTTTCTTAAAAGTAGTTGTTCATTTCAACATGTGTTATATAGTTGGTTCTCGTAAACTGTTTATAAGCTCT
>PVJX010006971.1:0-73931 GCA_004027295.1 Dolichotis patagonum
CGGCACCCTGAGACAACCACATGGTGCAGGTCCCGACACACCAGAGTCTCTCTCCTTCGGGCTGCTGGGCTGCTGAAAGCCTCTCACACTCACAGCGGGCCCTCCAGAGAGGGGTGGAGCTCCTTATTCTCCCCGTATGCTGAGTCAACAGCACAGTGCAGGTCCTGATGCATCAGGGTCTCTCTCCTTCAGGCCGTCAAAAGTCTGCCACACTCTCAGCCGCCCCCCAGAGAGGGGAAGAGTTCCTTGTTCTCCCAGCACCCTGAGTCAACCGCATGGTACAGGTCCCGAGGTGCCAGGGTCTCTCTCCTTCAGGCCGTCAAAAGTCTGCCACACTCTCAGCTGCCCCCCAGAGAGGGGTGGAGCTCTTAGTTCTCCTGGCACTGCAAGTCAACCGCATAGTGCAGGTCCCGAGGTGCCAGGGTCTCTCCCCTGCAGGCCCCTTAAAGTCCGCCATACTCACCTGCTATTTCTTTCTGATAAATTGACCATTACATTTCCAAAGTTCTGAAATAGCCATCAGACCACAGAAAGAATTCTCTTTAGGCTCCTGTTTGAAACCAGCAGCTACCACGATCTGCTGGCCTTGCTTCAGGGCCACAACTTATGTATATTTTAGAGAGAAGCTCATCCTTTCTCACCTCTCCTTCGCCCTCCCTCCATCTCTTGATCTCCTTTCCCATTTGAGAAGACTCTATCTCCCTACTTTGTATTATCTATCTTTAATTTGCTGGTTTTTTATAATTTGGGTTTCTCATATAAGAGAAACTGCAATATTTAAGCTTGTGTGTCTGATTTATTTCACCTAACATTATGGTTTCAAAAGTACATCTTTTTTTCCTACAAATGACTCAAGTTTATCCTCATTTATGGCAGAGTATTACTCCATTGTGTATAAGTACTACATTTTTATTTACCCATTCATCTGTTGATGGACTGCGTCCAAGATTTAGGTCTTATAAATTGCGCTACTGTAAACATGAATATGCATGTATCCCTGTAATATGAACTTTAATTCTCAAAAGGATACTTAGAATGGGAATAACTGGGTCAAAAGGAACTTCTAGTTTCAGCTTTTTTGAGGAATCTCCATGTTGATTTCCACAGTGGTTATACAGGCTTACACTCCCACCAGTAATAGAGAAGGGTTCCTTTTCCCCTTAGCCTCTCCAGCATTTGTTATTTGATTTCTTGACAGTGGCCATTCTTTCTGGAATAAGATGGACTTTCACTGTATTTTAAATTTGCATTTATCTAATGGCCAGTGATGCTGAGCATTTCTTTATGAATTTATTGGCCATTTGGATTTTTTTTTTTTTAGTTCTTTACAAATTTTAGGTATTAATGCTCTGAGGGAAGGGCAGCAAAACAATTATCCTAAAATTAGTTTATTCATTCTCCAGTTGAAAACACTTGAGTTGTTTCTAGTGTTGAGCTAGCATGATCAAACATTCATGTAGCCTTTTGGTGGACATGTTTTCATTTCTCTTGGATACATACATAAAAGTGGAATTGCTGCATTGAATGAGATATGTATGTTTCAGCTATATAAAAATTGTTCAACAGTTTAAAAGTTTGCTATTTTATTTTATTTTATTTTATTTTATTTTATTTTATTTTATTTTATTTTTTTTCTTTTTGAAACAGGGTCTTGCTATGCAATTTAGGCTGGCCTTTAACTCATTTTATAGCACAGGCTTGTCTCAAATAAAAATAGAAAGGACTGTGGCTGTTTTAAATAAAAAAAAATAGAAAGGACTGGGGATGTAGCCCAGTGACAGAGCATTTGCCTAGCATTTTGTGATCTCCTGAATTCAATCAATACCCAGAATTGAGAAGATTTTTTAAAGTAATTAAGTACTGATGCAGGCTTCAGCATGGGTGAGCCTTAAAAACATGCTAAGTGAAAGAAGCCAAATACAATAGACCACATGTTACACAGTTCCATTTATATGGAATGTCCAGAACAAGCAAATCTATTGAACTTAAAGGACATTGGTGGTTGCTTAGGGCTAGGGATTAGGAGGAAGAAGGTGACTGCTAATAGGTATGGATTTTCGGATTGGGAGTGAAGAACAGATGATGAAATGTTCTAAGTCCTAAAATTGATTGTAGTATTAATTGCAGAACTATGTCACTGCACCAAACACTGTGAGATCATCAATTTTAAATGGGTACATTGTGTGATACATGAATTATATCTCAAGAAAGCTGTTACTTCCCCACCCAGATCTCAGCAGACTTAGCTGTAGAACTTGAAATTCTTACTTAATTAATAAATTAAATGGCATTACCAAAAACACTTTAGAAGAACTAAGGAGGGCTTTTTGGGGGGGTCTGTTTTATATTTAATTCACTTGTGCTTATTTTTATTCTTATACTTACTGTGGCTTTAATTTGCATTTCTATTTCCTGAAAATGAAAGCTTAGATTTTAAACCTTTCTTCTTCTTTTTTTTTTTTTTAAATTTTGTTAGCTGGGATTCAACTCATGACCTTGTGCTTACCAGGCAAGTGCTTGAGCCACTGAGCTAAATCCCCAGCCTACCTTTTGTTCTTTTTAAATACAGGCATTTGAAGTGATAAACTTCCCTCTAAGCTGTTCTTTATTGGTATCCCACAAGTTTTGATGTATATTCATTGTATTAGAAATAGTTTCTATTTCCCTTGCCATTTTCTTCTTTAACCCATGGTTATTATAGAAGTATGTTATTTAGGGCTGGGGATTTAGCTCAGTGGCATAAGCGCCTGGCTGGCAAGTGTGAGGTCATGAGTTTGATTCCCCGTCCCCGTCCCCCCACCCCGAAAAAGAAGTATGTTATTTAATTTGTACTTACTTGGCAATGTTAAGAAATTCCTTTGTGATTTACAGTTCCATTATGGTCAGAAAATAGATGCTGACAGATACCAGTCTTACAAATATTTAGCAAGCCATATAACAATCTGTATGTTCTGTCTCAGTAAACATCCCACGCACACCTGTAAAAGTATGTACTATACATTGTCGGTTTTGTTCCACTTATGCTTTCCTTTTTTTGAGACCTGGTCTCACTGGTTCAGGCTGGCCTTGAACTACAGCGATCCTCCTGCTGAGATTATAGACATGTGCCACGGCATCACGCTTTTTTTAAATCTTAGCTGTATCATTCCATTAGTACGTGTGCTGCTGAGGGGAGCACACCTTTGAAGTTTATCACATGAAAGAAGTACTGAGTAAGAACAAATTTTAATTGTGTGAAATTGCACTAGGAAATAGTAAAGTGTTGCAACTGTTCTGCCGGAGGGTGTGATTTCAGATGGTTGGTTTACTCTATGAAGTGATGGTGTGATGGTCAGTTTTGACTGTAGATTTTTTTAGTTCAAAATATTTGCAATAAAACAATTTGTTTCATTTTAGTTATGGATTATAATTTAAACAATAAGTTCAAAGAAGTACTAAATAATTACATAAGTCATTTCAGCACTCTGAAATAATATCTTAATCTCAAGCTTTGAGTGGAGATATGATTTAGCAGAAATGTCAGTGTGTTCAGTTGCAGTGGTGAAGGAAGTTGAGTCCCTGTTGGGGAACAAAGGGTCCTGTGTGCTATGTTCAGATGCACAGAATTTCAGAAGGAAGTAGAGCACTACATAAGAAACTGCCTCAGGACAAGCAGTCGTGTTTTTAATGTTTTCCTTCTGTTGCAGAATGCCAAATGATATAATTGTTTGCAAGCCCAGTATAGTATTGTTGTGACTTTTTCAAACATTGCTTCTCTTATTGTCTTCAGTGCTAAGGCTGATTTGGGAGCACTTTCATGTTCTTGAACTCATCTGCCTGATGAGCAGAGGGTTCTGGATCAGTTTTGTACATAGCCTTGCTACCTACTTGTCCATGCTCAACAGCACTTTCCTGCACACAGTATTTTAAAATTTTAGCTCTGTGGGGCTGGGGATTTAGCTCAGCGGCATAAGTGCCAGCTTTGCAAGCGTGTGGTTGTGAGTTTGATCCCTGGTACCGATTAAAAAAAAAAAAGATGTGTAAAATTTTAGCTCTGTAAAAATTCCAAATACTGTCTTAATACCATTTGCATCTTAAAGATGTCCCTTATTTATTGAAAACAGAGTAGTAATTCAAAGTTTTAAGCTGCATATTCACACACACACACACACACACACACACACACACACACACACCAAGTATATTAGATTTTAGATCTTGAGGAAGATTTTCTTAGAAAAAGAGAAACCTTTCTGTTCATCCTTTTGTTTCCTGTAATGTTCATTCTTACCTCAGCTAGAGACCTAAAGGACAGGCCCTCTTTTCAAGAGCCAGGAGTAGGGATGCTTTGAGTACTTTTCTCTAACCAGAAAGGCTGTTTTACAGATATTTTAAGGAAAAATTATGGTGCCCTATAATGTTTGAATAGAAATGTTTGTAGGAAAGTCAAAGTAACAGTCTGCGCTTTATAGTCTCAGTGAGATATGACATAAGTATGTGTAAATCTAAATAGTGGTATAAAATAGGATATACTGAGTCCCAAATAATTTATCACGTGGGGTCCAAAAGGTGCCAGTACAAAAGAACTGGCCCCATAGAGTGGTTCAAAAGACTCTGGAAGTTGAGTATTTTGAGAAACAAAAAGCAATGTGAGAACAGTCCTTATCATGGACCATCTGACTCATCCTTGTTTTGCTAAGATAGGAATTATCTCATAGTTTTTTTTGTTGTTGTTGTTTTAGTACCGGGAATCAAACTGGCACTTATGCCACTGAGCTAAAAATCCCTGGCCCAAAACAGTGGTTCGATGCCACGAAGTAGGTGGCAATGCCTTAACTGTATGTGTGTTGTCAGGCCCAAGGGCCTCTTCTGTCCTTGTCAAGGGAGTGCTAACCTTCTCTCCTTTCATACAGCTGTGTCAGTTTTTATCCTCTCTTTTGCAGCCTGAAGAGTTGAGAGAAATCATCGAGAAGACTAGAGAGATGGAACAGAACAATGGCCACTACTTTGACACAGCAATTGTGAATTCAGATCTTGATAAAGCCTATCAGGAATTGCTTAGGTTAATTAATAAACTTGATACCGAACCTCAGTGGGTGCCATCCACCTGGCTGCGGTGAAGGAACAGTCATTCTGTGGCAGGAGTGGACTTGTTTTGGCAAACTACCAATAGCAAGGTGGCCCAATACTTCAGCAAGATGGAGGATGAGAAGGCAGGCAGCAGGATAAATCGCAGACCTGTTCTTAGATCTCCTAAACTTGTGAGAAGGAAGTCCCCCTAGGCGATTTGTGGGCATTCTGTATGTTCTACACATAGCTTTAGGGACTCTTGCCTCCTTTGGGGATTTTAAATGGAAACTTTCAACAGAGCAGTTCCATTTTATCCTGTTAAAACTTTTAATCAGCTAACTAAAATTTTCTGCTTGGTCAAACTTCTGTGAAAAAGTTGTGTATATATACAGTACTCCATGGCTCACATAGTTATAAATATTGACATTATTTAACACTTAACTTAAATGACTTCATGGGGAATATTTTGGGGGACTGCGCTTCTGTGCATTGGGCAAAACAGTATTTGCTTAGGAGACTGGTTTAACAACCAGAAGTACTTCCTCAAAAAAAAAAAAAGTTGCCACTTGGATTTGGAGCTACTTGTTAAGGCTTGAATTCATTTGTATGTCTTCTAACTCAAAAAACAGAAGTTCCATTAGAAGTCTCAGGTTTTTAGCTCCAACTTTGTGGATCAGGCCACATAGTCAGCAGACTAATGTAGTTAAAGGTAAACAAAATATCTTAAAGATACAATTTTGTGAAATTTTTGCAAGTGATTTGATAGCCTTGCTTCCTTTCTCTGATCTGAATACTACAATAGAATGTGTAAGATACATAGTCTTCTCATGATGCATAGTTTTTATATACCTGGGAGAACATAGCACATTTGAGTTTCTGCATTTTTACATATGACCACAGTATTTGTCTATAACTGTGCTACATATGTAAATGACTGGAATTCTGTTGATGAATATAGCTGCTGTACTGTATACTAATATTTAATAGATCAACAAATGGTCATTGATACTGTTAAAACATTGGAATAAAATTACACATGCGCATGCATGCACTAGGGGAGTAGCATGACAACTGACTTGGAGATCAGGAGAGGAAGACATAAAAGTCATTTGAACATTTTAGGAAAAGAAATTGGAGGAAAAAGCTGTTAAGCAATAGAAACAGGTTTTTCTCAAGAGAAAAACATTATGACCAGGATGCAATAGCTTATTAAACTAGTTAGGAGTTTTGTACTGTCTCTGTAGCCGTAGCTTTAAAATTGTAATTGGCACAGAAAGTTAATTTGTAGTCATTCCAGGCCTTTACTGACAGTGGGATTTGCAACACAGCCTCAAATGTGAATGCCTTTATTTTTATGATGACTTTAGCTGCATTTCCGATAACCAAAGCTAAACACTGGAATAATACTGACTTCATGACTTAATTTAACACAAGCAGTTATTAATAAGTAGTGTGTCTCAGCATCATGTATATAGTTGATTTTTTCTCTTCTACAGAATTTTATTAGGACAAATGTAAACAGTTTTTGTATTGCCTTTTCTGTTCAAACTTGCATGGCCTCTTTAGTTGACTGAGGAGTATGTCTTATTTAAAAATATTTTCAAGCTATTCCTTAGGAAGCAGATCACATTCATGGGTGGAGGAAAGGAATGCTGTGCCTACCCTCTCCTCAGGTCTGAAACACTCCAGCTTGTAGCAGGAAAATACAAAGATTGTGCCCATTCTCAGCTTTGAAAACCAAGGAGTATACTTAGCACTTAATCCTTCCAGTTTTCTGCAGTTTACTTTCTCAGGAATGAAAGGTAGTCTGTGGTTGACAGTGGAGTTTTGTGAACTGCATATCATAACTGACAACTATTTTCAATACTTACAGTTTGGGTTAGGTTTATGCAAGGTTTTAGTGTCAGTGAGAGGCCACCATGCCACCTGCTGACTTAGGGCCACCACTGCTATGTCCTATAAAGACTTAGGCACATGGCTGTCATAGAAAAATCCAAACAAGGCACACGTCATGATGCCAGTTCTAGGATCTATAAGTTAATCTATTTTCAGGGTCACTGAAACCCAGTAGTTCTCTTTCCTCATTCGCAGTGGTTGAAGGATAGAAATTTTTTGTCTGTCTGTAAATCCTACTGATTACAAATGTGCTTGTGTTCAACACAGTCCCTAAAGAAAGTGAACGCTTGAGTTTACTTCCAAAAATGGGAAAAAGACTTGCTATCCACATCTAGCTGTACGTCTTCTCCGGCCAGTTATGCTTCCTGCCCCTCTGTGGTTCAGCTTGGAAACTGCAGGGTCAAGGAAGTCTTAACCACTTATTCCAATAGCTAATGAAATGTACTTAAGAAATCCAAGCAATTATCTTCATTTCCTAAATTTTCATGAGTCAGAACAAATGGAAGAATATAGTATTTAGATTAATCCAGATTTGCTTTCTATGGAAATGTCTGGATTTTTTTCCTTTTCTCATGGCCTAAGGAGTAAGTATTGCTAGGGAATGATTTGAATGTAATTTTATGAATGTGTGTAGAAAATATAAACCAGGGATTTAGCCTTAATAAAGGTAACATTCTGACATCTGTTGTTAATCTCCATTTGTACTTATCCTGTATCTACTCGTATTTTGAAATGTCATACTGTACACTGTATTGTAAAAACTTAAAAACTGTATTTCAAATAAAAGCAACCAAGTACTTTGCTCTTGCTGTGTTTAGTCCACTGCTATTGAGAATTTCCCTACAGTGAGCACCCTCCCAAGTGTTTGCCAGAGACCACTGGAACCTTTGGATGGAACAAACTGCACGTTAACCTGTGCTTCACTGTGAGGGAGGGAGTACCTGTGTTGTCACAGAAGCATTAGGTCCTGGTCCCTGAATGTCCAGCTGCTGGTAAAGGAGGGCTGTAATTCTGTGTTCAAGCACATGCTTCGTTAGCGCAGCCGGGGTTTGAGCACACTAAGGACAGGATGTGCACTGCTGGCAAATACGTGCATACCGCTCTTCCATTTTCAGAAGTTCTCAACTGCAGTCAGCCAGCCATACTGCTAGGCCTGTGACAAGGTGGAAACGTAGAAGCGCTCCTCTTTGGTTCTCTGAAACCACAAATCATGTACCTGCAACCCCAATCTAGCATTCTGTTCCTATTCCTGATCTGTCCCCTTTGTCTGGAGACCATATCACTCCAATGCCACACAACAAATTCTCCGTCTGGTTTTTTTTGTGACAGGTTCTCACTGTGTAGTCCAGACTGCCCTCAAAATCCTAATCCTGACTTAACCTTCCAGGTATGCTGTTACAGGTGTGCACTATCGCACTCAGCTGATTTCTTTTTAACAAATGCCAAATCATAAAATCATCTGCAGTTTTAACCCATGCCAATAAATACCAGTTTTAAGCTGCCACAGGAGAAATCTAGATTTCTTGAGTCAGAGCTTAAAGTGAATGCTTTATTTAATACATATAAAAAAAAATAACTTAGCTCCCTATTCCTACCTTCAGGTTTAATTTTTATGTCCTAGAAAAGCAGTCTGTAGTGCTTAAGGACCAACCCTCTGAAATCAAAATCCATTTGACATGTCATTTGAGCTATGCTGTTTTACCCTATTTAAGCCTTACTTTCCTTCTCTGCAAAATGGAAGTGACAGAACTTACATCTCACTGAGAAAGCACTCAACACTTCGGTATTTTTAAAATACTGATAAATTTAGTTACTGGTTTTCCAGTCACTACTGAATTTAAACTGAGATTTCAGATTTGATTCTGTGAGCAGCAGATCACCTGCAGATCACTTCCTCCAGGACCCCACAGCCTGCCTTTAAATTCTATAGTGTTACTTGTAGGAAGGATCAAAGTTCAGGGTGTGAAAACAGGGTAGACTTATTTCAAACACTGGGTTTACCACTTTCTAGCTTTTTAACAATGACTTTACGCTTCCTGTGCCTCAAATGTTTCTTCCAGGAAATGGGAAGTAAAACGTTATTTTCGTGGTTACTGTTATAACACATCAAATAGTACCTGGCCCAAAACTAAGATATATCATGTTATAGCAAGTGTTAAAAATCATTTAAAAAGCCTAGACTAGTTGATTAAAATACAGTAAGTTTAGTGTCATGTACCTAAGAACTGTTCCATGGCCAGTCACACCTCAAATACCAGAACTGGTTATAAGAAAGGCTGAGTTAAAAACAAACAAACAAAAAAGGCGGGGGGGAGGGGGTGTGGGAGGAGCCAGGACATGCTGGCTCACACCTATAATCCCAGTGCTCGGAAAGCTGAGGCAGGAGGATTGCCACCGGTCTGAGGCTAGCCTGAGCTACATGGCAAGACTCTTAAAAACAAAACAAAAAAAAGTAATCATGAAATGGTACTAAAAACCACAGTCACTGCCTGATACAGTCTCTCAAGTGCTTCATTTTCTTTTTTTTTTTAAGTGCTTCATTTTCATACATGAAGGCAGCAAGTTGTCACTGCTTACAGTACCAAGATACCTCATTACATCCAAGTATTCTTAGGGGAGTATTATGACACCCTCTTAACCCACTGGCAATCATGTATTAGTACCTGACGGCCATGACTGTCTAAAAAGTAAATCTTTTAGTAAACCTTGATAAACAAATGAAATTTTAAAAAGGCTACTCATAATAGGTCTGCAGAGAAAACTGGACAGCAGTACAATCACTGATCTAAGTGCAAGATCATGACTCCTACCCGTAGTAAATTAGTAAGAGAAAGAAAAACTTATTTTTCAATCATTTTACTGTGTATAACATAGTCACATTTAAATTGGCAGAAGTGCTCCCAAGACAAGACAGATCTGTCATGCAAGGGAAAAAAGTGCAGGTTTGCACAAAGCTTCAGAAGTACCACGGTGACACGGGTGGCTGTGGCATCTCAAGATGTGTGCCAGGGTTTGCAAGTAGGTGGGGAACACATCTTCACAGCAGCTGGCCTGAGACCTCTAACATTTCCTAAAGGGTATTTCTTCAAATGCTTAGTGGACGAGTCACACATAACACAGATGTAAACAGAACCGTGACGCCCAGCGAAGGGAAGGAAGCCTGCGAGTCCTGGAGCTCACTCGCCTGCAGTGCGGGGTCACTGAGTTAGGATTCTGCAAAAGTCATCCCATAAGTGGACATCTGGGTAAATTTTAGAATTGCTGAACTTCTTAGGCCAAAATACAAATAGCCACACGTACCAAACCTACATACTGAATTTAAATGGAGCCACGTTAAGACCTCCCAAAGTGGCAACGCAGAGAAGACTATTCAAACAGAAGATCTTCATCCTTCTCCTCAGCCAGAAGGTTTGCAGGCTCCATCACCGTGCCAGCTGCTCTCCGTTGCTCCAAGTCCTTCTCAGATTTTTCCTTGAGAATCTTTTTCTTCTCTTGTATTTTCTTTAATCTGTAATATAGAGGGAAAGTTTCTGAATGCTATTTCAATACTAAATAGACTTGATTTCTCCTAGTTTCATAACAAGGACAACAATAAACATGTACAACTAGGCATAAAATTGATACTCCCATTTTAATTTCAGTAATTTATAACCCTTTTTTAAAAAACATTTGAGCCAGGCATGATGGCATAACCCTATAAAAGCCCAGCACTCAGAGACTGAGGCAGGAGGATCACTGCAGATCAAGACAGCCTGGGCTACACAGTTCAAGGCCAGTCTGAACTACACAGAATCTGTTTCAAAAAATCAAAAACAAAACAAACAAAATATATATATTATATATAAAATAAAAATATAATATTTCACTTTATATATATATGTAATATATATTGTATATATAATATATATATTATTACCTCCCAATTTAAAGAAATTTGAGCTGGATATGGTGATGCACTCCTGTAATCCCAGCACTCAGGAGGCTGAGGCAGGAGGATCACCTTAAGATGGAAGCCAGCCTGGGCTACATAGTGAGTTCAAGTCCAGCCTGAACTACATAGACACAATCTCAAAAAAGAAAAATAATAATAATCCATTCCCTAATGAAGCAGAGTTTGAACATTCTTTTATTAAAATTTTGAGTCATACAACTCTGAACATCACTGAAAGAAACTAACCTTTGCTAATTAAGATTTTACATCTTACTCATGTTACACAAGATCTAAAACAAGCATGTAGCCAGGCATGGTGGGCATGCCTGTAATTACAGCATGAGGGAAGCTGAGGCAAGATGATTGTTAGAAGCCAGCCTGGGCTACAAAGTGAGTTCAAGCCCAGCCTGAACTGCATAGTGAAACCCTGTCTCAAAAAGACAAAAATAAATATATAAAAATAAAGCATGTTTTATCTAAACACTCCTGTTTTTACATGCTGCAACCCATTCTCTGAACCAGCTGTAGTGACTTTGTACACCAGTGATTTATCCATACTAACTAAATCTTAACCAATACTTCATGGACACACGTCATTTCTCTCCAAATACTGTGCTAATTGTCCAGTGATATGATCTATACTAACTGATAATGCCCAAGTACTCCTGAACATGTTCAACATGCAATACACATTTGCTGATTAATCACTTTTTATGTTGGAGAAAGCAATCTAAACCTGAGCTGTCTCCATGGCCTTTGGCAATATGGTGGTCCTATTACCCACAGGGGATCGATTCCAAGACCTGCAGGAGATCTGACACCAAATCTGGGTATACTAAGCTTTTTCCTAGATGGCCCTTTGTATCTGCAAGTTTTACATCTCTAAGCTTAACCAACTATGGATCAAAAATACACACATACTCATAATAAAATTTATGAATTAGGTACATGAAGAGTCTTCTTATTAAGAACTTTCACCTTTTCACTTAATGGGAGCACTTCATGACTTCTGTCTGGCATATCTGCGCTGCTAGTGTCACCACAGGGTTACATTAACAAACCCTGCAATGCCATGACAGTCAATGGCCAGTGTGAGAACTGAGACAGTGACCAAGTGGCTGGCAGTAGGGTGGCAAATCCGGGATGGACAGCTACATGTGAGGATGAAGTCCTCCTGATAGAGCAGGACCAGCTGCTACTCAGAACAGCACGCAACTGAGAACTTATCATATCTCAAACCCTCCATTTCATATTTTACAACTGCAGTTGACCACAAGTACTGAAACCATGAAAAGCAAAACTGTAGGTAGGAGAAGACTATAGTATTATTTCTTATTTATCAGAATAAAATACAGACTCTGCTAATTGTAAAGCAAAAAAGCCAACTAGTTACTCTGCAAATTGAAACTTTGGAATTGTGGAAAACAAAAACAAAGACACCAACTGCCAATTTCAACAAACCTATAGAATTCTTCTCGCTCTCTCTCATCCAGCTCTGTGATGATGTAAGCAAGGGTACGTTCAATCCGAGGTATAATAACTAGAGTTTAAAAAAACAGACATATGAGTACATCTGAGCACCTTGTTTCAAATTAACAGTGCTCATTTAAAAAATAGTTACTTCTCTTTTCTAATTATAAAAATAACATACACTTAATACAAACAATTTGGAAGGCAAAACAAACTTAAGTATAACCCAACTATCCACAAGTAACTATTGCAAATATTTTGGTATAGGCCCTTCTAATGTCTTCAAGGCACAGATAACACACTGGACCACAAAGATCCAACAATGAATATACTGTAAAAGATGAGTAAGTAACATTGTACCACAGTGTCACAGCAATCCTTTAAAAAAATTTAGGACAGGGAGAATCTCGTAAGTTTTACATGCATCCCTGGGTTCTACTTCACATGGAATTTGCTTACTCTGCTCCTAGAATTGAACTCCCTCGCAGGTAAGAACTGCCAACCTTACCCATTTTATTGTGCTTATGGTTCCATGTGCAAGACCTAGCACTAGCAGGAGTCGAAGAAGTTTCCAGGTGGGAATAGAGCTCAGTGTTAAAGCGCCTGCCCACCATGCGCGTGGGCCTAGGTTCAATTGCTCAGCACCCAAAAACGAGAAGAATCACTGCAAGTTCAAGGCCAGCCTTAACTACATAGTGACACTGTCTCAAAAACCAATGCATAAATAAACAAGAAAATTTTAATTTTAGAAGTCAAGGAGAACAGCCCAAAGAAAAGGATTTAAAGTTGAAACACAGTGATACCTCCCTCCACAAACTTCATTCGTTCTCCCATTCTGGTAAATACGGCCATGTTCGTGGTCATCGCAGGATTTAGAGTTCGCACACAAAAACAAAATTCTGCCAAATGCTTCTACGAAAGTGTCCATGAACTGAGGTACCACTGTATTCAATATACTCAAAAAGATACACTGTCCAACCATTACAAAGAATTAAAGAAAACACTACATCTTTTGAGAAATAGTTTCCAACTATTCTAACTGTATTGGTGACTGGAGATGACTGAGATGGCCCACAATCTCTAACCTACCCTTTTCTGTGTTATTGCTCCCTCCCAGATCCCAGGCCCAGACCTCACTTCACCCTGCGTCTAGTGCTACTGACATTTGTCACACTGTGCACGGTGCATTCCTTTACCTCTGGGGACCATGGAGCCTGAGTCCCAGGAGGGGCGGACGGCGACTATGACTCACCGTGCTCGATGGCATTTACACGCCTGTTGGTTATCTTAATAGCTTCATCCAGAGTAACAAAGGAAGTCTAAAATAGGAGGGCAAATTAACAAAATAAGCACGAAGTCTTCCCAATTAAGCCCTGTTCACAGGGGCCCTCCTTCCCAAGTAAGCCCTCCTCACAGACAGTACATACAGAAAACATTTAGGAACCCAAAGACCATCTTTTCAGCATGTTTGAGAGAAAATTCATGGGAGGTTTCCAACAGCTAACATCATTTCCATGCTACTGTAATTTGTTTACCTCTGACTTACCTAAATGAAGACATAAAAATGACACTAGAGGACCAGGATATAGCTCAGTGGCATAAGCACCCAACAAGCACAAGGTCCTAAATTCAATTTCTGATACAAAAAAAAAAAAGAAAAAGACACCAGGAGAAGGTTTTAAAAATGTCCCAGTGACCTAGCTACATAACTGATTGGCCACAAAGGGGAAAGTGCTTCATGAACGAACACTATTTACATTCTTATCTAGTTTTGACTGTTGCTGTTCTCACCCAGCGAAGAATGGAACCGTACCACCGCACACACATTTTGTTAGTAATAAATAGCAGAGGTAACAGTGTAGGAGCCACTGTTTCAGAAATGCTGATATTAGGCGTGTTTCACACGGGGTCACAGTGCAGCAGAAGCATCCGCCCCACGCACGTCCTCCAGCGACTGCGAGAAGCTTCTGGACTCGGCTCACGGTTCTCACCTGCAGCGAAGCCAGCTCCACCAGCAGCTCCACAGCTTTGGCATAATTTCTCTTCAGTTTAGCTAGCTGTTCCCCACCTCTGGCTAAACCAGTGAGTTCATAACCTGAAAGAACCAGTCAGACAACATTTGTAATTAGAGAATAAATTATCTTCTCAAAAAAAATTCCCAAGAGGAAGAAAAGCAGAAAACTACCAAACAGACAGATTCACTAACTCCTGGTAAATGCAACGAGAGGTGTCCACCTCACTGCCGGGCACACAGGAGAACACTGCTGACGTAGCTTCCACAAGAACTCCCTCTCACTGTGTGTGCCTGGTGCCAGTGAGGGGACCCAGGCCCTGCACATGCCGGGCAGGCCTGTCCTGCTGAGCTGCACGCCCAGCCTAGAAGAGAAACTCAACCAACCTGCATTTCACTGGCTCACTAGCCTGGCTGACGCCCCATTCCCTTCGGAAATGACACTGGCCTGCTGCTCACAGTACAATGACAGTCTGTTAACACATGACTCTCTATGATTTAAATATTACAGGAGCCAATGAGCTACAAGGGCCAGAACAAAGAATGTTACTGTGTCTATGGAAAACAATTACTTGGGCAAAACTCAATAAATGCGTTACTACCCCAAAACACTGTCAAATTAGGAATGGAATGGATAAGACAATTACAAACAATTGGGAGATCGCTACAAAAATCTAAAAAAAGTCAGCAGACGGTATCACAGCATAAAACATCTTACTGGAACTTTAAAAAAAATATGAACTGGAAGTTATTAACAATGTATTGTGGGCTTTACTTATGCAGAAAGACAACACAAAAGCATAACCACTGAATTCATAATAGAAGACAATGCCTACTTCTTAAATGGGAAGTGACTATACAATGATCTATCTGTAAGTTCAAATATTTTAAGTTATGTACAAAG
Organism: Dolichotis patagonum; assembly: GCA_004027295.1. Taxonomy (NCBI): domain Eukaryota; kingdom Metazoa; phylum Chordata; class Mammalia; order Rodentia; family Caviidae; genus Dolichotis; species Dolichotis patagonum. The sequence goes on from PVJX010006971.1 coordinate 15,262, forward strand.
TTTTACGAACTCCGGTCAGAGGATCTTTTTGATTAACTGAATAACTGCTGTGACCTTAGCAGGTAAAAAAGTATCTAACAGTAGAACCTCTGACCTCTTAAGAGTCTGACTGGTAGTGCTTTCCAGAGCGAGTTTCACTTAAAGAGGAAGCAGACAAACACTAACATAGAGTTCCACACTTACTGTCAGTTCCCTCATGGTAATGTTCAAATACCGGCAAAGTAACACCTGTTAAACACAGAACAGACAGGTATTCACCAACAAAACTCAGCCTTGAAGTACTGCTTCTTATTCACTGTGGATGCATTCTCCTATTTTTTTTGTTTTTTTTCTCAAAAAGTCAAGAGATTAAGTCTGAAAATGTAACTGGCTTTAATCAATGAATTTCAGGAAGTGTTTGTTCAAGGCTTCATTTCTATTCAAACAGCAGATCAGACTGAGTAATAAGGACCTGGTTGCTAATGGTTTCAACAAACGAAGCCAATAAAGTTGTTCTAATAGAAGAGAGAAACTGGGACATCAAGATATTATTGCATAAGCGGCTGAGTTGGAAATGTCACCTATTCTCCTCCAAAGGTTGTGAAGGGTTGAAAAGTTACCTGCCACATTATCTTTCTTTGCCCGAATCTTCACTTGGGCTTTATTTACATTTTGGATAACCGTGGTGCTGCAGAAGAAGACAGAGCCTTGATTTAGTTGTTGCTTTAGAACTAAACCCACAGGAACCCATCAGGCAGTTTGGACATTAAATGAGACCAAGAGTGAGATGTCACAGTTAGGTGTTCTGAAAACTATCATTTTTCCAGAAGAGAACTTGCTGCTGTACGAGGAGGGCCTCACAGGGCAGAGAATGAACAACGGTAAAACCACCGTAAGAAAAGGAGGAAGGACCCAGTGTGAAGACTGTTTTCAGTCAGTACATGGATACAGCTAAACTCAGAGTTCTTGTTCTGCTAGTGTAATCTGGAGAAAACTCTCCTTCCAGGTTTGCCATTCAGTTGGTTAAGTTGGCATTTAAATTCTGTCACCCTAATTCTGGCTTCAACTTTGTTATAAAATACAGTGACTTTCCCATAACCACCCTAAAATAAATGAATGGAGGTGAGTGTGGCAGGCTTTGGAGGCTCTCAAGAGAGAGACGCTGGTGACTCGGGACCTATACCATGCAGTGACCTGGGGTGCCAGGAGAACAAGGAGCTCCTCCCCTCTCTGGTGAGCCGCTGTGAGCCTGTCAGCGATCGGGCTGAGAATCAAACATCTCATGTCGCCCTGTCCCCCGTCCGTGTCCCCCCTGCCCCTTAGCAAGCGGGAGCCAGTTAACTGGGCATCTTGTGAAAGATTGGCTATGTTATTTAGTATGAGCTCTCCATATACGAAGATATGGACAACCATTTGGAAGAAAACAAGAGACAATATGATAGATAGTGAAGATCTCTGGTTGTCTAGCTCTGAAATTTGCTTTCTTATGTCCCATTTTGTTCTATTTTGTTGCATTTAATTTTACTCCCTTTAAAATAAAAAATATATATATTAAATAAATAAATGGAGTAAGGAAGGAAGTTTAGTCCCCAAAATGAACCCTAATAACTCAGTAAAAACTGCAAAAAAAGATACGCATTAAGATGTTTAATGTATCTTGTCTAATACTGCAAAAACTGAAAAATCACACCAAAGATCCAGTATGAGGAGAAAAGCTATAGAAGGAGGAAACATCTACATGAAAACAAGGAGGAACATTTTTGGTACATGGTCAAATGTGAATGGATGCCAGAATGATCAAGGTCTCTGTGCCCACACCTGCAGAGCCCCCTGGGGGTGGGAAAGGGCAGTGCAGGGTGGGGTTCTAGACGCTCCTTACTGCCTCATTACCATACACACACTCATTACATTTAAAAAAAAAAAGTTACTGTAATTATGAACCTGAAAGCACTTTGTTTCTGTGAAGCAGCCACTGGGAATTTTACCTGAAGTCGCCCGCTGTGAACTTGGCCTCGGCAAGGGAGAAGGCGGCCTCCCTCATCACCTCGCCCATCAGCATCTTGGTCTGGAAGAGCACAGCAGGGTCAAGCAAGTGGTTCACAGTCAGATCTCACTTCAGTGCTTTCAACAGCCGTCGGTGTCTTAGGGTGTGTGCTGCACATCGGTCTCAGATATTGATTTCACAAATGAGGAAACAATTTAGAGGGTAACAACATGTGGGGGATTTCCTTCTGAAGGTGGTAGTCATTGTTAATTCCCTATTACCTTGTTTTGAAGTCCTGTATCACTTTCATTGTTTTCGTTTTATTATGTTCTGTTTTGTTTGATTTTATTATGTCTGATGGTATGGGAAGCTATACCAAGAGGCATAATGGTAGCCACTGTCGATTTCCTATTACTTTATTTTGAGGTTCTGTATCACTTTCACTGTTTTGTTTGGCTTTATTCTGTTTTATTTTGTTTGGTTTTATTTTCTCTAAAAGAAAAAAAAATGAAAAAACAAAAACTCTCAATTTTGAACAGTTTTGGTTACAGTCACTAACAATGCTCTGAAACCATGAGCTTAGTAAGTGAAACATTAGCAGGGACATAGCTCAGTGGTAGAGTGCTTGCCTGCTGTGGGCACACAAAAACAAACAAAATATTATAATAAACGTACTAATAAATAGAAAATCAATTCTTTACCAGTGGAGCCATCATATTCCTGAATGGGTACATACGGATCTGCTCAAAGTACTCTCTGAAATTCAACACAGTGAAGCGTTAAAATCCTAATGGCATCATAATGCTAAAGCACAGCTAGAAAATACAATGCTTAAGAATATCCAATCTTTTGAAAAAAAAAAAAAAAGAAAAACTGAGTCAGGTGGTTAGGATTTAGTTTATCAAATATTAAAAATCTACAGCTACAAAAAGGAAATACATCTGGTTTAGGACAGATAAGAAACAGAACACAAGGTTCAGAAAGAAGCCCAGAGCCTGGCAGGGTAGTACACACCTGTAATCACAGTATTCAGAAGGCTAAAGCAGGAGAATCACCTCAAGTTCAAGTCCAGCCTATGCTACATAGTAAGTTCAAGGCCAACCTGGGCAACATAGCAAGACTGTCTCAAAAAACCAAAAACCAAAAACCAAAAAAACAAAACAAAGCAAAACAAAACAAAAAAACCACTTAGAAAGCAGCCCAGGTCTATGTGGGAATTTAGTACAATGAAGAGACTATTCAACTGTCCACCCATTTACAAAATGGTAACACTAAATCCCTACCTTACAGCATTATGCCCACAAGAGGAGGCAGGGATATAGCTCAGCAGCATGGCACCTACCTGGCAAGCACGTGATCCTGAGTTCAATTCCCAGTACAAAAAAAACCCTGTAAGCTCTAGTCACTAAGGAAACTAAGACAAAAGAATCACTGTGTTCAGGAATTTGAGCCAGGCTGGGCAATACAGTGAGAATGTCTCTAAACAATTTCCAGTACTCAGAAGGCTGAGGCAGGAGGATCTCGAGTTCAGTGTTGGCCTAGGATACCTAGTCTAAAGCCTGACTGGGTCAGAAAGGGAGATTCTGTCTCCAACAAAAGGATAAAACTGTTTTTATTTTACCAAAAATTAAGATCCTTTCTTTAAAAAAAGTTAAGTGATATGGAGAAAATATTTTTAGTGTTCCACACATTAACCAAAATATTAACCAAAGAGAACTTTTTTTTTTTGGATACAGGGCCTATGTGGTCTAGGGTGGCCTTGAACTCATAGCTAACAGCACAAATTTAAAAGACACCAATTTTAGTTCAACTTAATTCAATTTTGATAAATATAAAAATACATACATTAATGCCCAGCTAGATGAAAATAAGCCTTCTTATATATCATTTGGAAGGAACACAAATCAGTATAATAATTTGGAGGACAATTCTTCAGTTAATAAAAAAACATCTGGGCATGGTGGTATATACCTGGGCATCTGGGCATGGTGGTATATACCTGTAATCTCAAGTACTCAGGAGGCAGAAGCAGGAGGATTGCACGGTTGCAGCCAGCCTAGCTAATTTATCAAAACCCTGGATATGTTTGTATCTATTTATTTCTGGTTTTTTGAGACATACATAGTCCAAGATGACTTTGAACTCACTACATATCCCTGGTTGGCCTCCAACTCATGGTGATCCTCCTACCTTGGCCTCCTGAGTGCTGGGGTTATAGGTGTATAGCCCCACGGCAGGCAAAAATTTCGTTTTAAAATATAAACTAGCCATCGTGGTGGCGCATGCCTGTAATCCCAGCACTGGGAAGTTGAGGCAGGAGGGTCATCAAAAGTTTGAGACCAGCCTGGACTGCAAATGAATTCAAGGCCAGCCTGAACTGCATAGTGAGACCGTGTTCCAAAAAGACAAAAAAAAAAGTAAATAAATTAATTAATTTAATTAAATAAAGTAAGCTGAGGTTGGCCTGGGCTACATAGTGGATTCAAGGACAGAGTCACCTACCTAGCGAGACCCTGTCTCAAAAAACCAAAACTAAAAAGGGCTATAGCTATGCTCAGTGGTACAGCACCTCTGTGTTCAATCCCCAGGACTTTATATGTATTTATCTATATGTCTTTATAGGACATATGTAAAATTTATATCTATGTATCTCCTTGGATCAAGAGATCAGACTGTAAGATTCTTTTAGAGAAATGTTAGCACATATACACGTATACACAAAGCATTTAGAGCTTCCCTCTACCAAAATATTGTTAAGACTTGCCATTCATCAATAGAATCACAGCAAAACTCCATTGTCCACTCCTGTATGACACAGAGATGAAAAAAAGAATGGGACAGGCCTTCACGTACTGATGTAGAAAGCCTTCTGTGTTCTGCCACAGGAAAGGAGGGAGACAGGAGCAGGGCAGGAAGTGGTACAGAATTTTATGCATGTTTATTACTACTAAGAAACACCCATGTGTATGTTAATACTCCTGGTGAATGCTTTACAAATGCAGTACTTTTTGTACACACTACCAAAAAGGGAGGCTAAGAGGCCATAAAGCCAAGTGTCATGAGAAACTACCTCTGGGAAGTAAGAGAAGGATCACCAGAGATACATAAAAGAGACAGATGAAAAGAACATTTGCTTTTTTAATGTAATTCTGTATTCATGTCATTACTGAAAAAAGCACTGAGTTAAAATCTACTAAGAAAGGGGGTGTGGTGGCACCTGCCTGTAATGCTAGTAATTGGAAGGCTGAGTCAGGAGAACTGTGAGTTCAAGCCCATTTTGAGCTATACAGCAAGCTCAAGGCCAGCCTGGATGAGAATTCTACTCCGGGCACTGGAAATACACTGCTGAGGAGACGAAGCTCTGCTCTCCGGAAATCACATTTCCTAGTGGGGGAAGTAACCAAGAAAACAGCATGCAGCTGCACCTGCTACGATAAAGGTGAAATAAGAGGTGTGATGCGAGTAAAATCGGAGCCACTCCAAACTAGGGGGTCAGCAGTGGCCATAGGAGCTGGTGGCGAGTGGGAAGGAGCACTTTAGGCAGAAGAAAGAGCTGATGCGAAGCTTCTGGGAGACCAGGGAGGCAGCCAGGGCCAGGGTGCGTCTGGTTCGGTGGCTCTGCAGGCCTCATTAGGCAGCTGGGGTTTTCTTAATGAAACTACCTGAAAGTTAAATCTTGATGTGTATGTCTAGTGTTGCTTTGGGAAGAAAAGTCAATTAAAATAACAGAAAAATTAGGAGCTGGGGTTTTCTGCCCTGTGGCAGAACAGCACTTAGCACATGCAAAGCCCTGGGTTCAATCCCAGGATCACAAATGAAAAAAAAGGCCAAGACCACGCTGAATTTTCCTTATTTTATGAATACATAAACACTGCATTCAACAAAGCTGATCCTACCTCGATGATCTTCTTTAGGATCTGTCGAAAACGAAGTGTTAAGGCATCAGACTTCTTCTTTAGGAGGTTCCGTCCTGTCTGCGCGCCTTTCAAGCGAGCCTTCATGATGGTCTGTGCCCTAGAGAAGCAATGTCAAAGACGCTTACTGCCACTGCTCACGACACAGAAGCGCCTCTGTCCTTGGTGTTAAAACTGTTCCTTATCCTTTCAAACAAGGGTAAGAAAGTATGGGGTGTACAGCTGACAAGTTAAACTGGCTTCCCAGTATACAGACTTCTACTTCAGTGTTCCATAAATGAGTATGTTTACTTACAATGCCATTCTAGAATCACTACCTAGAATAAATAGTCATTAAATAATTATCAGGAGCCTTATTTTATGCCAGTATAAATGCTCAATTGATTTGTCAGTAAAAGTAGTATGGAATGTTTTAGATCCATTAGAAATATAGCATTAAGGATAAAAATAATCTATCCACTAATATATACCAAAATTTGGGGCACTGGGGGATTAGCTCAGTAGGAGCAAGCTTGTCTAGCACACACAAGGCTCCAGGTAAAATGCCCAACACAGCAAACAAAAAACTAACATGTAATTCCTTCCTTACCAGCAATTCCATTTTGAGGAATTGTTCCTACAGATTTATTCCATATGTACACAAACATGTATAAGATGAACACTCCAGCCTTATTTGTGAGAGTAAAAGGGTAGAAAAAACTAATGTATTAAATAAACCATGGATCACCATAAAATAGAATCATATCCAATGATAAAAAATGAGGAAAGTTGGTCTATATGTGCTTCCTGCATTACACTACCTTATTTACCTAAAGTAAGAAATTGATGAGCTCATATAGATGCAGAGAAAAATTCTACAAATGACTCATAGAAACAGGGCTGAGTGGAAAAATGGTTTTTTATTACTATAGTCTTTTGCACTTTTTGCATTTTATTGTATCTTCTATAACCAGTATGGCATTTAAGTGTTTTGGTGACAATCAATACCTAATATCAATCACAGAATCAATTTGTAAATGATTCTAGGTAATAAGTGGCATATATAAGTCTCCAAAGTGACAAGCTAAACTTACAGTGAAGTCTTATCTTATTTCAGCCTTTCCTTGGTCGGAAGTATCATTCCAGTTGGAGGTGGTAGTGCATACCTGTAACCCCAGCATTCAGGAGGTCGAGGCAGGAGGGCTGCAGTGAATTAGAAGTCAGTCTAGGCTACACAATGAGTTCAGAGTAAACATGAATTACAGAGTAAGGGCTTGTCTCTCAAAAAAAAAACTAAAAAAGAAACCCTGTTTCTAAGCTTTTTCTGTTTGCTTTATTTTCTGCCCTACTGGGGATTGAGTCTGGGACCCGGTGCATGCTGGGTTAGTGCTCTCTCCAGCTCCTTGCCACAGGCCCCACGCCCCCAGACAAGGCCCAGGGAGCAATAGCAAAAGCTGCTATTTCTGTTCTCACTGCCACCTGCCAGGTAAAGTTTAATAACTAAAAAAAGTATTCTGATAATAAAATTCAGCAATAAATTATATACAATTTAGACATTCACAGTGATTTAAGTAGATATAATTTCATGATAGTGTTATAATCAACTGCAAAACAGCACCTATTAATAAATCTTTTGACCAAATTCTTAAACTGACAAATTCTTAAATACATGTAGCACTGAAATCTTTTATGTTAACTGAGACAATTCCATAGATGAAAGGGATTTAGACATGAAGTTAAACATTAGGAAAATGAGCATGGTGACGGGTGCATATAGAGCTGAGGCAGGAGGATTGCAAATTCTGTGGAAAGGCCCCGGGCTCAATCCCCAATACCACTTAAAAAAAGGAAACAAAAGGAAAATTAGAAAACTGAAGCCCAGAAAAATAAAAGATCTTTCTGTTATTCAGTGAAGAAAAGGTAGGGTAGGAATCTGAACCAGATTTGACTGCAACCTGCCCAAAGCTCCAACCACGACTCAAAGCTAAGTCCACTGCCACCCAAGCCTGTAATGAAGACGACCCCACAAGGGGAAGCTCTTTCAGCCCAGCCTGAGCAGGAGCTACCCAGCCCAACTGCGTACCCATAACACACCATGTGTTGACAATACACACCTGAAGGTGGACTCCGCGTTGGGTCAAATTTAGGTAAAATTATACCAATGCAGACTTCAGCAAGTTTAGTGTATATAGGTTAACAGGCTGATAAAACTATATTTACTTTTAATTTCCTCTTAGATAACACCTCTGTGAAACGTGGTTTTTTGTTTTATTTTGTTTTGTTTGTGACTAGGTTTCGCTGTGTTTCTGGCTGGCCTAGAACTCATTATGTAGCCCAGAGTGGCCTCGAACTCACTGCAATTTTCCTGCCTCAGCCTCCTGAGTGCTGGGATTACAGGTATGCACCAATATGCCCCGGCTTTAGCACTTTTAAATCCTCATTTTACTTGTTTCTGAGCTGCTTTTTCCTAGCAAAAAAGGTCTGACCTTCAGCTAAGACAATGACTTTCTAGCTGAATCAAAGACATCTGACTACATGACAAAGAACCCGCTGTTGGGCCTTGGGGAAAATATTTATTTCCAGCACCTGATTTTCCTCTCAGTCAGCACACTGAGAGCTCTCAAATAGCAATTTTCACCTTCACAAACCTATCATTTCTTGCCTAAACCCAAAGAAGTCTGTTTTCCCATCTTAGTCTCAAAAGATAACAGACAGAAACAAAAACCATGTTAACATTCTGACTACTGTCTCAGATAAACACAGCCAAACATTAGCTAAAACAATGGAAAGAGATTTTCTCCAATAACAACTGACAGGAAGGCAAAGAGCTGAGCTCCATCCCGATTTGTGTAGAAGTTTGGGTATTTTACAGATAGAGTGAGGAGTGGGCCTCAAGTGGAGTCAGCACCAGAAAAACTTACAAAGGGGCAGTCAGTGAGAGTACAACTAGGTGAGGTACGTCTGATCCCAGGCAGTTATGGAAATCAGGATCCTCTTCCCAGAGGACTCTCAGGCCCTTGAAAGAGACACTGCTGAGTTCTAACAGGTATTCATTCACAGCCTTTTTTAGGGATCTAAGACAGGGAGGCCAGGGATCCATTAATCCTGTATTGGACAGAACAAATATTTAATTCTTCTGGTAGCCTCGAGGTTTTTCCACACAGGCATTTTTCTTACTTATTTTTGCAGTGCATATTTTTATTTATTTATTTATGTGGTGCCAGGGACTGAGTTATCCTGGGGACATGGCCTTGTACTGCTAGAAGCCATGTTAGAATTTGGTTGTTTCTCACTGTAAGTTTGGAAGGAGGCACTATGCGCTGAGAGTCCTGGAATCTCCCAGGGTGGTCCCGATCTATTTCACAGGTTTCCTCCTCCTCCACAAATAGCTTGCAGGACAATCAGTGGTAGGAAAGTCAGTGAGCCAGGAGTGGTGATACACATTTGTAATCCCAGCATTGGGAAGGCTGAGGCAGGAAGATTACCCAGAGTTCAACGTCATCCTGGGCTACACAGTGAGTTCAAGGCCAGCCTGAACTGCAAAACAAACTGTCTCAAAAATGTCAAAAATAAACAACAAGAGCAACAAAGTGGCTTTATGCCTTGAACTCACTTTGTAGCCATTATATGGCCTCGAATTCGCGGCAGTCCTCCTGCCTCAGCCTCCCCCGTACTAGGATTACAGATGTGCATCACCACTCCCAGCACTCTCATAAATTGTTAAGCACATCTGAGAAAACTTCAGTTTTCTTTACAAACTGGCCACTATGGTGCTGTCATTTCTCCTGATAAAGAGTTCAGGCCAAAACAGAAAGGCAGCCCGCAACTGAGCAGACTCCAAAACATGAGCTCTCTCAAGAAACATTCTTTGTGGATATTCTAGAGATTAATAATCAAGATCCTGTCACCCTGGAGAGGCCTGGAGACTAGTGGGAAGGAAAGATATTCAATAAATAAATATCTATGATGTGATGAGCGGCAACAGAGGTCTGAAAAGGTGTAGTGGCCACAGTGCAAAAGGAGTGCTTTAGAAACGCACGGATATCTCCCAAAAGCAGGTGACTTTTGATGGGATCTTGGAAAATAAGGGAGTCTTGCGCCCATACTACAATAATCTGGTTCAATCCCACTTTGACTGATGAAGCTTTTATTTGCTTCCCATCGCAGCAAACTTCCCCTCCCAAAGCAGTAAAGAAACCTTCTTGACTTTTCTCTCTCGTCACTAAACCGTGGACTCCAGGAAGAACCCAATTAACGAGTAAGGACAGTGGACCTTTACAGACGCCAACAGGCCGGGAGTCTTTTCCTCTGGGCTGGGACCGCTCTGTGCAGTCTGGCTCACGCTGGAGGAACCTGTGAGCCAGCGAAAGGAATCCTGGCCTCGAACTCTCTAAAAGTCCCTAGGGAGAGTTCGGCATCAGCTCAGGAAACCAGAAACCTCGCTCGTGGTCCCCGGCGTGGAGCAATCGCGCTCCAGGCAGGCATTTCTAAAACTACGAGCGCCACTTCTACTTACATTCGCGAGGGGAAGATTTCAATCCGGTCTTTGCCCGACATTCTGACGATGACCGTTCAGCTCGGGCCCCTGACCGAGCAATCTTGGCTACAACAGCTCCAATACTGGCCGCTACAGTCCCTTCCTCTACCGGAGTCAGCTGATTGTGTCACTTGACCGCGCGTTGCTAAGAAGCTACAGGGACACTCACTTCTCACTTCCGCTTCCTGCTGTCACCGTGGAGCGAGGGGGCTGGACGAACGCGATGCCCGGATGTGGAGGAGCAAGCACCGCGGAAATCCGGTTCACCTCCCATCCCTGCCGCCTTTCCTCCTCCCCCGCCCTCCCATTTGCGGCTGCGCAAATCACTGCACGCGCCGGACGACTGGAGAAAAAGTCCGTTCCTTGTCTTCCTCCATTTTATTCTTTCACAGCGCCATCTTATGGTTAACTAAAAGTTTGAAAGAATTTATTTTTGAGGAATAAAGAATCAAGAGTCCTGCCTCTTACCCATGTCTTCAAGGTTACTTAGCAAAATATAAGGGTAGTGAGAAAATGTTATTTGTCATGCCTTTCTGCGATTGGCATTCATTCTAATTCTTGGAAGACTAGGACTCTATGGTCAGTGATAAGGAGAGGCCCCCTTGGTCAGCGCCTGCGCAGTGTGAGGCGGTTCCGCCTGCGCGGTGGGGTTGAGCGAAACGCACGCTGAAAAGGCTCGGTGGCTGGTGTGGGTGGAACAAGTCTGATCGCTCTGCTTTAAGATCACGGCGCGGCACCCTAGTGCGAGAGTCACAGTCATACCTCAGGTGATTAACCCCGCAGTTCGGTTTTCCCAAGAGCTAACTTTAGTTTCTGTCCAGTGACAGGAGTGTTCGAGAGAAGGTAGGCCCTGGCGAATACCCCCTCCCTTTCCCAGGGCTGCGCGGGAAGTGTCTGTGGACGCCGCTGCCGCCGCTGGTTCTGTCACGGGCTTCTGGGGTGCCACAGGTATCACTAAAAGAGCGGAGGACCATCGTGAGGGAAAGCGGGCTTGCCGGGTTTGGGGTGTAGGAGGGAAGCCTTGAGGTGGGAAGGCCTAAGGAGATCGCTGGGACACCGTCCCTGCCCCGGACGCGGAGCACTGGACTTTTTCTGACCCTGAGAATTTTTTTCTTCTGCCCCGCAGTGCTACCAAAATCTTTCGTGTTGATTCTCGGTTGATATCAGACTTCTCCACAGAGAACCACGCAGGATGGGCCCCACCATGTTGAAAAGAGTCAGGTTCAAGAATAATATAGTAATTGACCATTAAATTTGAAGTTCAGGTTGCTTTAGCGCTCTAGTTTCTGTAGACTGAGGCACCTTATGAATTGTAAACTAGATGCCCCACTGAGGGGTTTACTACTATTAATATCCACTTACATTTTGGCAACGATGAGAATACAACTGTGGTGTCAAATTAAGCACAACCAAGAGTTAAATGTGTATACATCCTGAGATTCCAAAATTCAGGCGGCTTTAATTCTCTCTAAATAAGAAACGTTGCTTCTTGGATAAGAGTGTAGCAGAGAAGTCGATTTTTCTCCAGAGTGAGTTGTTAGTTTAAGATTGAAACTCAAACCTGTTTTTCAAAAGTTTGGGAGTTACTTAGATAGAATTTTTACAGTCTCTTCTTAATTCATGTGATGCCAGATGATAGTTGCTAATTCCCAAAAGATGTAAGTTATCTGATACATGATAACATCTGTAGAGATTTGGTGGTAATTCCTATTTCAACCACAGTGAAATAGTTTAAAATTTTTACTTGCGGAGCACGCCAAACCAGGAATTAGCGTTCCAACAACACTACTAGTAAGCATTACAGCTCCACGGCTTTTCCCATCACATAATGCTGTTTAGAAAGGAATGTGGACTTCCTGTATCCATTATGTGACTTGACTGTGCACTGGTAAAGAAAGAAGTTCGCTCTACCATGGATCTGTGCAAAACAGACAATACAAGGTCTTATTATTAGGTTAAAGTTTTGTTAATGTCTGGAAAGATATAGGTGATTTTTTACATCGAACACATAACAGTATTAGTTTTTTAACGTTGAGTACTCTGAGGTACTGACAGTCTGGATAAAAGATTGTCAAGTTTAATATCAGAAGACTTGAGGTTAGCTCCTACTTTAGTACTTGTTAAGCATTTTTGCTTGAGCAAGTCATTTAATATTTGTTTCTTGGTGCCCTGCTAATTGATTGGTTCACTGTGCTTCTTTCATAGTACTTATATTGTAATTATGTACTTTTTTTTTTTCTGCTCTATACTTAATTCCTCAGGGAAAAACCTTGTTTCAGCAGTACTTAGAACATAGCAGATAGTGAAAAATTGTTTAGTTAAAAATATGCGTGGCATAAAATGTTTTTACATATATTTTATGTTATATGTACCTTGGGAGGTACACAGCACAGATTGGAAACCAGAGTTCAAAGACCATGCCTTTCCCAAGCAGCCTTCTTTTTTTTTTTTTTGGTGTATGTGTGTGTGTGGTACTGGGGATAGAACTCGTGTCCTTGTGCTTGCCAGGAAGGCTCTTATACCACTGAGCTAAATCCCCAGCCCAGCCTTCTCCTTTCTAAGCAGGAGAGCAGAGACTGGAACCCAAGTTCAGTGCTGTTCCCAGAGCTCACCATGCTACTTGCCTTGCTCAACACTTGAGGGTCAAATACAGATGTTGTGAAAATGATAGAAAGGACTGGATAAATCCAGTGTGGTTTCTGTTTTCCTGACTGAGAAAAATAGGACAAAAAATTGAAGTTATTTTTTAAATGTTACTTGCATTTTTAAGGTGATACATTCAAAACCTATCAGCCAGTATACAAATTCTTTCTGATAGGGATTCTTTTGTAGTTACTGGATCCTTTTTGTCTTTACTCTGAATAGCCTACTATCAGCATTATTCCATTATTTCCTTATTGCAAAAGGACTTGTGCAAAGAAGTAGTATTCATATCTCTTTTCAGGAGCCTTCTTACCCTATTTCTATGTTCTTTAAATGTCAGACTCAGCCTTGCCTCCCCAAGAGCATCACCTTTGCTATTTGAAGAAATTTAGTAATTAAATATGGTTGGCATCTGTTAAATTTCCTAAAACTCTTCCACACATGTCCATGACATGATTTATTTTGCTATCCAGTTTGAAACTCTTAACTCTCAAATACAAGTACTATATATTCAGATATTTGACAACAGTTGCTGCCCTGTTTAAAAGTGAAACAACCAGCTCAGCTTTCTCTTAGTATGTAATTCTAGCTATTGAGTGTCTACTTCCCTTTGCTGAATCCCTATTTTGTCAAGCTACAAGAGCAATCTCTACCACGTGTTGCTTTTTATTAAACAGTATTGATGAATAACTTAACAATTTGCACAAATTCATGGTACTTACATCAATGCTGAACATGTATACTAATGTTGCTTTTTGTATTTCTGATTGTAACATTTATAGTTAATATTGAGGGGGAAAGATCCTGATTTATGTGAGCAAAGAAGGATTCTGAATCCAAACTTGATGGGTATCAATGTATGAAAGGGCAAGTTGCTTAACCTGTGCCTTAATTTATTTATAAAATGGGGAGATCTAGAAAGAAAGTGGTATCTGAAGGAAATAGGAAGTGACCAGGTCATACAGGATTCTTAGTTAAAAGAAGTATAAGTCCTGCATTTATCTTCCTGTTGGGCAAAAGCTGTATGTGGATGCCAAGTAGAAGTCCTTAAGCTGCACTTCACTAGAATTCTGGTATTCCACATGTTGGATGTATATCCAATCCCCTCCCCAGTAGTGAGAATCAAACCCAGGAGCATTCTACCAGTAAGAAATGTTGCTAGTCCATTTTATTTTATTTTACTTTATTTTGAGATAAGGTCTCTCTGAGTTGCCTGTTCAGAACTCAGAATCCTCCTGCCTTATCCTCTCCCAGTGCTGGAATTACAGGTATGTGCCACTGTACGCAGTGTAGGTGATCTATTTCTAAGGTCAGGTATCGGCAACCTTAACATCCCAATTTTTTCTTTTAAGTCCTGTCATTGCTGTTTTTTGGGGGGGTGGGGTTTGGTGGGTGTTTTTGTTTTGAGGCAGAGTCTTGCTTTGCAGTTCAGGCTGGCCTTGAACTCACTGTGTAGCCCAGGCTGGCTTCAACTGTCAGCAATCCTCCTGCCTCAGCCTCCTATGCTGAGATTACAGGTATGTGCCACTACACCCAATTCTGTCACTGCCTTTAAGTCCTGTCTTCTGACCTTTAACAACAGTAAATATGTTAAGGTTAGTAGAAGAACATGAAAATCATCAGCCATGATTAGTCTGAGTACTTCCTTTTAAAAATACACTTCTATACATGGTATGATTTCCAGTTTATGGGTCATAAAAGAGGTGTTCCCACATAGGTTGGGTGGATCAGAGGGAATAATTTTAAATAGCTTTCATACCTGGAGGTTAAGAGAAGTTTGAACTTTTTAAAAATGAGGATTTATAAAGCTGTTTTCAAGATTAGATATACCTACTCAACAAAATAAAAATAAAGCAGTAGAGTACTTACCTAGAAAGCCCTAGACCCTGGGTTCAGTCCCTAGCACCACAAAAAGTAAAAGTTAAAATTAAAAAAAAATTGTTATATTTGTTGAGGTTTCATTGGTCAGAGGATTCTTTACATGGTGAGGGGAGGGGTAACATGCCATCTTAGCTGACTTGGAGAATAGAGTAGGTTTGATTTTGCTGAAAGGTTTATGACAATAGTGATGCTTCCCATCATCTGGCATTTCTCAAAGTGGTGGGATTTAAATGGTATTTTACTTTTGAGGTATTCCTTTAATCCTTAGTTCTCAGAGTACTTTATAGATGGTCATTATTTTTTACGGTTCCTCTGAAACTGGTGGCAAACGCCTGATGGCAAGCCTTACAAAAATATGAAGCAAAATAAATTAAAACTGGCTTCCTGGATATTCATCTATTTCATGGTACCATTTAAGAACTTTAAAGAGATGAGAAGACTAATAGTTGTATTTTCTTTTGTGTTCTTCCAGTGGCAAGATACAGAAAACTGGCATTTTTCTATTTTCACCTTAACTGGACCCTTAATCTGTTTCTTTTGTTTGCATTGCAGAATGCCAGGTCTAAGTTGTAGATTTTATCAACACAAATTTCCTGAGGTGGAAGATGTAGTGATGGTGAACGTAAGGTCCATTGCTGAAATGGGAGCTTATGTCAGTTTGCTGGAATATAACAACATTGAAGGCATGATTCTTCTTAGTGAATTATCCAGGAGACGTATCCGTTCTATAAACAAACTCATTCGAATTGGCAGGAATGAGTGTGTGGTTGTCATTAGAGTGGACAAAGAAAAAGGTAAGTGAAAAAAGTATTTTAAAAATATAAATTTCAGGCCAGGCATGGTGGTGCACATCTGTAATCCCAGTACTCAGGAGGCTGAGGCAGGAAGATCATTGGAAGTTCAAGACCAGCCTGGGCTACAAAGTGAGCTCAAGGCCAGCCTGAACTGCATAGTGAGATCCTGTATCAAAGAGGGCAAAAAAACCCCAAAAAAACAAAAATCAGATTTAAGTTGTTTTATTTAAGTTACTTAAGGGAGTATTAAGATATGCTATGTATGTATGTATGTATGTATGTATGTATACCAACTACTCAAGGTGAATGTAATCATGTACTGTAAATACGGAGTAAAATTTTTAAAAATTAAAGTTAAGTATTTTTAGTTGTATAATAGTGAAAAAAAATTCTGTTCTTCACCTCTTTTACATACAAAGTTATTAGAAAAGGATGCTAATTAGCCAGTTAAGCAAGACCTCTTAAGTTAGTGATACTTAATTAGTACATCCCAGGGTTAGTTTTTATGGGTTAGATGGTGGAGGGAGTATACAACCTACACAGGTAATCCCATTTCTAGATATTTGCCCAAGTGAAATGAAAATTTCTATTTACAAACAAACTGGTAGTTTTTTTAATTGTGATTTGTGGGCTGACAGTTTTTGCTTGTGGTGTATATAAGACTGTATTCTTCAATGAAAAAACCATATACTTAACGGTAGTGAGTTTTATTTTGAGACAAGGTTTTGCTTAGTTGTCCAGCCTGCCTTTGAAGTTGGAGTCCTGTCTCAGTCTTCTGGGATTATAGGCATGTGCTGCACCCCCAGATAAACCATATATCTATTTTATGAAAGAAATGCTCAGAATCTGAAATAGAAAGTCAGTGTAAGTAACGAATAAAAGAGGAAAGACGTACTGCTTAAATAATGCCAAGAAAGCATTTGTAACACTTCACACTGCTCATTTGTAATAAAAGGGCAGCAGGCTAGAAATACAGTGGAATTTCTTTCATCTGATAAAAGCTGTGTAGGGAAACTGCAGCATGCTTTCCTTCAGTATGGGATAGGAGGCAAAGGTATCCCCTCTCACGCTGTTGCTTAGCATTGTTCTGTAAGTTCTAATCAAGCACAGGTTTGTGGATTTCCAATGTTGTAGCTATCTGAGAAGTCACTTAATTTCTCTTGATCTTAGTTTCTTCAGGTTAAAAGGGTAAGGCATTGTAGAAAAGAGGATCTACCATGCAGGACTTTGAGGGTTTGATGAGATCCTTAAGTTAAACATCTACCATCATTACATGGATATGGTAGTCACTCAGGAGATGGTGATGCCTTTAAAAAAAAAAAAACTGCCAGGCTTTTGGTGGTACACACCTGTAATCCCAGCACTCAGGAGGTGGAGGCAGATAGATTGCTGTTTGAAACCAGTCTGGAGTACACATTGTCTAAAAAAAAATGTTGAGGACAGTCTCCTAATCAGTGAGTTCGTACTCTGGAGAAGCATTTCACTAACTTTCATTTAGATAATTCAAAATCATTAATTTCTTCTACCAAAGTAATAGCAAATATATAATTATGTGGTAGTAAAAATGCATTTCTAAGGGCTGGGGATTTAGCTCAGTGGCTTAAGCGCCTGCCTGGCAAGCGCAAGGTCGTGAGTTCCATCCCCGGTACCAAAAAAAAACAAAATAAAAATGCATTTCTAAGAACAAATCACAATTTCTCATTCTGTGTGTGTGTGTGTGTGTGTGTGTGTGTGTGTGTGTGTGTGTCTTTTTGAGATAGTTTCACTGTGCAGTTCAGGCTGGCCTCAAACTCAAGGCAATCTTCTTGCCTCAGCCTTCTAAGTGCTGGGATCACAGGCATGCACCACCATACCCAACACATCTTTTACTTCTTATGCAGTATTTTGTTGATACAGTTTTAGTAGAAAATAATTATGAGCTTGTCACTCAAATACTTCATTCAGTTATAAAAACTGGTTACAAAAATATGCTAGTACCTGAACATGATTTTTTAAAAATTTTCTCATAGGATACATTGATTTGTCAAAAAGAAGAGTTTCTCCAGAAGAAGCCATCAAATGCGAAGACAAATTCACAAAATCCAAAACTGTAAGTTAGGGCTGGGGATTTAGCTCAGTGGCATAAGCACCTGCCTGACAAGCACAAGGTCATGAGTTTGATCCCCGGTACCAAAAAAAAAAAAAAAAAAGACACATTCAAAACTGTAAGTTGATTTTTGCGACGAGTCTACTACCTGTGTTTTTAATAAATCACCATTTGAGTTTTTTTATGTGTTTGTTTTTTGGTTTTTTGGTACTGAGGATCGAACTCACGATTGTGTGTTTGCAAGGCAGATGCTTATGCCACAAAGCTAAATCCCTGACCTAAATCACCATTTGTTATCACTCTGATTATGAAAATCTTGAGCTCTCATTCTGTTTATAGGTGTATAGCATTCTTCGTCATGTTGCTGAGGTGTTGGAATACACCAAGGACGAG
Organism: Dolichotis patagonum; assembly: GCA_004027295.1. Taxonomy (NCBI): domain Eukaryota; kingdom Metazoa; phylum Chordata; class Mammalia; order Rodentia; family Caviidae; genus Dolichotis; species Dolichotis patagonum. The sequence continues at coordinate 33,452 of PVJX010006971.1, forward strand.
CAGCTGGAAAGCCTGTTCCAGAGGACTGCCTGGGTCTTCGATGACAAGTACAAGAGACCTGGCTATGGTGCCTATGATGCATTTAAGCATGCAGTCTCGTAAGAACACCTTGATTCTGCTTCTACCTTATAGCTTGGCTAGAACACAGGTTGATAGCTTGGCATGTAATCTCCCAGCATCATGTATTAAGTCCTTGCCAAATTCAGACTCAAATATTTTTTTCAGTGTAAAAGGCCATAATGTCTAATGGAGTCTCATATACCATAGTTGCATGGTTTCATAGCCCATATGGTTTCACTTGAAGCCACCCAAATTTTTATTTCTTAGTTTTATTCTTATCCTAGATGACATGATGAATTGTGGGTATCTCATCCAAAACCTCTGTTTTCTTTACCTCAGTTCCTTTGATCTTTAGCCCATGGCACTTTAGTCAGTCTTTCTTATAGCCTCAGTCTGGGACTTTTTATTACCAGATTTACCCTACCTCTGCTTCTTTCTTTTTCTGTTTATTTCTTTGAGACAAACATAGATAGGTAGTTGAAGCTAGCCTTGAATTCAAAGCAGTCTTCCTGCTTCAGCCTCCCAAATGGCTGTGGTTACAAGCATGTGCCACCATGCCTAGCTTACTCTACCTCTGAAACATATAATTCACATATTCTATTCTTTCCTAGTAGCATAGCCCCATAACTTTCTTGCTCCCACATGCTTAGTCTACTTTGTTTATTCTTGAATTCCTGTGTATTAGGCTCTGGTTTGAAACCTGTTTTTTTATTTTGTGTTTGTTTGTTTCACCCTTTCTTGCCTTTTCTTTTTTATTCAGCACAGACAATACCATAAGCTATCATTTCAGCAACTTTCTTACCAATGCCAAGCTTTTCCCGTTTTTCCTTCTGTTACATCCAAGCTTAATCCGTGCACCTGCTTTCTTTGCACTTGTACACTGCTAAGTGCTGCTGGGACAAAAACTGATGGGTTGATGCCACTGCACAGTCCTGATCTCCAACTTCAGCTGGGCCTTCACATTTACCCCACATCCTTTGTGTGGTGGTTTTCCTCGAAAACCTACTCTACCTGTTTTACTCTTGTCCCCCTTTTCTTTGCTCTTAGCGGATGTGCTCAATACTGGTTTGCTTTGGCTTGACAGTGCTGAGGATTGAACTCTGGATCAAAGCCAGGATTCACGTATGCTGGGCAAGTGCTCTACCACTAAGCCCCACTCCTGGCTCATCATTATAAATCTTCCCCTGGGTTACTGTTAGTGCCCCACTCCTAGCTCACCTCTTCAGCCTCTGTATCTATTACCAGTAAGCCTTGGCATATGTTACTCCCTTTCCCTTAAATTCTTCTGCTTCATTTCTCATATAGCAGCTGTTGAGATTTAACCAAAGCTGATTCTTTGCCACATGTGGTCTGTATTTTTTCTTTTAATTAAGACACAATTTTTTTTTGAAATATTGTAAATAATATTTTACTTCTTGGGACTATTCCCCACACTTATCAGTAGTAGCTTATTTTTCTGATGTAACTGTATACAAGTTGTGCATCCCTAATCTAGAAATCCAAAATCTGGAACTTTTTGATCAGTTTGATGTTTAGACTTGGGTATCCTCCTTAGTTCTCTGTTGGGTGAGACAGAATGCCCAACACCCGAACTTAGAGGGAAAAAGGTTTATTTAGTTTATAGTTTATAGAGGTTTTGTTTAGCTTATAGTTTGTACAGGGCAAAGTAACACATGGCAGACAGGCATTGCAGAGGAAAAGTAGTTCGTGGTGGACAGAAGATAGGAAAACAAGCAAGGGACGTTAGCAGCTTTTTTCTGCCCCTTTTATATTATGTTGGCAGTGTCAAACCAATCAGTGATTTAGTAATCACCTGCCCTTAATCCTAGCATATCACCATGAATCATGCGCTCCACATTCAGCCACCCCTGAAAAATCTCCACCTATGACTGCATGAGGCTTTGTGGGGACAACTTGACGCAAGCCATAGCACCTACCCAAGATACCTCATTCTATATATGCAAATATAGTAATACCTCAGTTCACAGTGAATGTTTCTATTGGCAGACAGATTTGCAGACTAGAGCATTGAGCTGAATTTTGCTTTCCTTTACAGACTCACATAGAGTGGTAAATGCTGCCATAACCATCTTCCTCACATGAAGAAAAACATAGCTAACTCCCCAAAATCATAAAACAAATGCTGAGGGGTTTAGGTCAGTGGCACAAGCTCCTGCCTGGCAAGCCCTAGGTCGTGAGTTAAATCCCCAGTACCAAAAAAATAAATTTTTAAAAAAGCCTACTAAAATCATAAAACAAATTAAGTTTGTAAACTGAGGTATCACTCCTATTTCAAATTTTGAAAAATTCCAAACACTTCTGGTCCCAAGAATTTGGGATAAGGGATATACAATTGTATATACATCCATGAAGTACATACAGAATAATTTCTGTGCATTTTTCTTTCTTTGCGATCTGTTGGCTTGTCCTCTGTTACTTTTTTAGCTAAGTGAAAGTTCTGCCAGGTATGGTGATACACTCCTGTAATCTCAGCAGTCCAGAAGCTGAGGCAGGAGGAAGAGCACTGTTAGTTCAATGCCGGCCTGGGCTGCATAGCCAGACCCTGTCTTAAAAAATTTCTTGCCAGGGATACAGCTCTGCAGCACAAGCACACCTCCCTGGCAGGCCTGAGGTTGTGAGTTCAATCCCAGTACAAAAAAAAAAAAGGTTCCCTGTACCCAGATGTCATCTTTCATTAATCAGCGCCCATATTATTTAGGATTTGTGCGTAACCTTGCCATTTTTTGTGTATCATTACTTTCTTACAACAATTCTTTGCTAAAGTACTGTCATTCTTTTAGTCATTGTTCTCTGTTCAGTATCCCAGAGACTAGGACCCTGGTCCCTACCTTGTGGCACTTAGGAGAGTTAGATAAGATGCTGCTTTTCTGCATAAACCCTTTCCTGACCTCACTAACTGGAAGTAACACTTCCCTCTCTTGATGCCCATGGATGTTCTTGTATTTGTATAAATTGTGTCCTGTTTCTGTTCGTTTTTGAACCAGATTATGAAATCCTTGAAGTATGAATGCTAATAATGTGGGAATGCTTAAATACAGTTGGATGGCACATGTATTAGGGATTAAATTGCTTATTTTAGCTGTATCTAAAGATTTTCTTCTGATAATCAGTTGGGTATTTTGTGTTTTATCATGTACTGCTTAAGTCCTGTCATTATCTACATACTGAGAACAATCCTGTGAGGTATATGGTTTTCAGCCTCTTTACACATGTGGAAGCAAGTTTGAGAAGGGCCAAAACACATAGTTAAAAGTGCAAAACTAAACTTTGAACTTACTCTGACGCTAAAGCCTTTGCTTTATTGCTGTGTGCATTATTCTGTGATGTACGCTTGGTTTCACAATTATCAGTAATATAACATTGACCTTTTGTTTTAAATTAGAGATCCATCTATTTTGGATAGTTTAGATTTGAATGAAGATGAACGGGAGGTACTCATTAACAATATTAATAGGCGTCTGACCCCACAAGCTGTCAAAATTCGAGCAGGTAAATGACTTTAAATGATTTTTCAAAATATTTTGCATATACCACAAAAATTGTTAAGTAATGAGACTTGCCAGAGACTATGTTGCTGCATGAATGACTACGTATTTTTCTAATGGTTACAGAGATACAGTGCAAATTAGCACCTTTACATATACACACTCACCTACATCAAGACAAACTCATAAAAGAATTGCTGGGCCAAAAACTGCACAGTTCTGAACAGTTGTGTCTTTTTTAGTTTTATCATTAGGTGGCTTACTATCTATGAGACATAGGATTAGTACCTATTCAGTATATTTAAATATGAAAATTAATAATTGGTAATTAATTTCTAATTAGTAGGACAATAAAAGCTTTTATAAGGAGTATTTGAATACTTGTGTATCTGTCACTTCTCTAGTTCTTATAAACCTTTAAATATTCTTGCATTTGTTGGCCTCAGCTCTTGAACTCTTACCATTTTAGATATTGAAGTGGCTTGTTACGGCTATGAAGGCATTGATGCTGTGAAGGAAGCCCTGAGAGCAGGTTTGAATTGTTCAACAGAGACCATGCCCATCAAGGTAACTTGTCAGTTTTCTCTAACCCTGCTGGAAAACAGCCACCGCAACAATTCAGATCTTTGTTTAATTGTTTAGTTTTGTTTTATTTTTTGTTTTTTGTTTTTTTTTTTTAGACAGGGTCTTGCTGTGTAGCCCAGGCTGGCCTCAAACTCACAGCAACCCACCTACCTCAGCCTCCCAAGAGCTGGGGTTACAGGTGTGCAACACTACACCTGACCTTAATTTTTTTTCCCTCCTTTTTGGTGCTCTAGACTGAACCCAGGGTTACTAAACACTTGCATCCCAGCTTTTTTTTTTTTAAATCTGGTCGGCCTATGCTGGGTGAAACTCCATGGTAGAGCACTTTCATTGACGTACAAGGCCCTGGGTTTGATAACCAGCATTACAAAAATGGAACCATGTTTCATAAAAAAAGTTTTTTGGTTTCAGTTGAGCAGTGACAATGGATAATATTTCTGGGAATGTTTGTGACCATGTGGTAGCTTTTTGTTACTGCTGCTGTCATAGTAGATGGGAATTTCTGTTGCAAGTGGGCCAGGGTCCCAAAATTCCTACGGTACTTTGAAGAGGGGTGAGCTGTCAGCTGCATACATGCAGTTTGTGTACAGTTTCATCTGCATCTTCCAGTAGCTGTAAAGTAAATGGAATAGCTGTTAGCTTAGAATCTCCTACAAGGATTCCTCTCCTCAAGTTTAGAGACAGTTACCTATTATTTTGATGATGACTGTAATTTAACCACCAGAAAATTGATCATTCTTAGCGGTTAGCTTTCACTGCATTAGCAAACAGTTCAAAATTACCAACCTGTAGGATTAGGAAATGAGTTTGGAGGTGATTTGTTAATGCACAAATCTTCAAATATCCTAATTGTTGTGTTCTCTAAATATATTCGTAATCAAATTTTTGCTTTCTCATTTAGATTAATCTAATAGCTCCTCCTCGGTATGTGATGACTACAACAACTCTGGAGAGAACGGAAGGCCTCTCAGTTCTCAATCAAGCCATGGCTGTTATCAAAGAAAAGATTGAGGAAAAGAGGGGTGTTTTCAATGTTCAGATGGAGGTGAGATCAATGCCTTTGTTCTTAAAGTTGTAAAAAAGCTTAAATTATCTGAATGATTTATATTGTAAAATACCTAATCATTGCCTTTTAAAACCAGATAAACCAAGTTTGGGGTTGCATGCCTATAATTGCAGCATTGTGGGAGGCTTGGGCAAGTGAATTATTAGAAAGGAAAGTATTCCTTTCCTTTTTTTTTTTTCTTCCTGTTGTTTTGTTTGTTTGTGACAGGATCTGGCTGTGAAGTTCAGGCTGGCCTTGAACTCCTGGAAATCTTCCTGCCTTAGTCTCCTAAGTGCTGGTGTATAATCTGGCACCTAGTACGGCAAAATATTTCTTTAATAAGAGTTAAAATTAAAACAGGGCTTGGTGCAGCAGTAATCTCAGTACCCAGGGAGACTGAGGCAGAAGGATTGCAAATTGAGCCAGGCATGGTGGCACATTCCTGTAATCCCAGCCCTTGCAAAGCTGAGGCAGGAGGATCAGTGCAAGTTTGAGGCCACTGTGGGCTACAAAGTGAGTTCAAGGCCAGCCTGAACTGCAGAGCGATACTCTATCACAGAAGGGTTACAAATTCAGGCACAGGCTGGGCAAATTAGTGACTTAGTGAGATACTACCTCAAAATTTAAAGAGGAGGGCAGGCTTATAGCTCGATAAGAAGACCCTGGGTTCAGTCCATGGTACTTCCACCCCATCAGAAAATTTAAGATTACAAATTTATTAAGTATAAAATAATTCTTGAGCCAGATGTGGTGGTGCATGCCTGTAATCCCAGCACTGGGGATGCTGAGGCAGGAGGAGCACTACAAATTATAGAGGCCAGCCTGTATATACATAGTGAATTCAAGGCCACCCTTGACTACATAGGGAGAACTGGTTTCAAAAACAGAAAAAAAATATTGGTTGGTTGGTTGATTGAGAGGGTTCTTAAAAGGGGTTTATGTAGGTGATCAAGAATTATTAGTACTAGAATGTCATAGAATGTCAGAGTCATATATTGTCATAGAATGACATAGAATGTCAGAGGCCTTCAGGCCTCTGATCACCAGTGGTGTTAGGTGGGTTTTTTTCACCAGGAAGAAAAACAAGAATTTGTTTGTTTTTAGTATTTTTTTTTTTCTTTTTTAGTTTTTTGAGACAGGTCTCACAGTGTAATCCAGGCTGACCTTAAACTCAGTAATCCTTGTGCCTGAGCCTCCCGAGTGTTGGGATTATAGAAACCTGCCACCACGCCTAGCCAAGAAATTTATTGTTAGGATTTGAATGTGACAAGTTTAAAAATTTGATCAGAATTAGAAATAAGAGCTAGACATGCTGGCACATGCATGTGATCCCTGCACTTGAGAGGTTGAGGCAGAAAGATCTTGAGTTCAAGATCAAGTTGAGCTTCATAGCAAGTTCAGGGGTGACCTGGACTATATAGCAAGACTTGTCTCAAAAAACAAAATGATCTTCCTCTCATCTCAACAAAAACAAACCCTAATTTGCACACATATATTCATATCTATGCTATGATTTCTTCTCTGGAAAACAGTAGTAATTTATTTGTGGTTTTAAAAGTTTTACCCACAGAGATTATTTCATATATCTTTAGTTTGTTTTAGCTTTAAAAGATTTTAGCTTAAAAAGATGACAAAATGTATTGTTTTATTTTGGTATAAACATTTTTCTTACACCAGCTTGTACTCATAAATTTCTTCTTCTTTTTTTTTTTTTCTTTGTGTGTATGTGTGTGTGTGCCAGAGATTGAACTCACAACCTTGCACTTGCCAGGCAGGCACTTGTGCTGCTGAGCTAAATCCCCAGCCCTTTTTTCTTATATTTTTTTCCTATTAGAATTTAATAGCAATAAGTCAACATTCAAAAGTAAAGAAATTTGACAGATTAATTTCTGTATGAGTTAGAATTAGAACAGGACGTGGTGGCACACACCTGTAATTCCATCACCCTGAGAGACTAAGGCAGGAATATCAGCAGGAGACCAGCCTGAACTACATAGTGAGACCTTGTCTCAAAAAGACAAAATTAGGGCTGGGGATATAGCTCGGTGGAACAAGTGCCTGTCTAGTAAGCACAGAGTCCGATTACTGGTACCCAAAAAAAAGGACACAGTCATAATAAACGTTAAACAAAACACTGGGAGTGCTGGCTTAGTGTGGAGGGTCTGAGGTCAGCACCCAGTACTGTGGGGAGGAATGTATAATTAAAATACTAGATGATGATAGTATTGAAATTGGATTTGTACAGAATCCACCACAAAATGTATACCCATTTTAGCAACTCGCCAACCTAATACTGTCTGGAAGCATGTGGCCCCACTTTGAGCACTTCTTACAACTATAGAGGCCAAAGGTAACATGTATAAATTTTGTAATGTCTCAGTAAATTTAGTATTGCAGTATCTATGCAAGTTTTTCTTTTCCTGATGTATACATGTTTTAGTGGACTATACGTATAACTGCTTCACTTTGAAATTATGCCTGTGCCTCCACAGCCCAAAGTGGTCACAGACACGGATGAGACTGAGCTCGCAAGGCAGCTGGAGAGGCTGGAGAGAGAAAATGCAGAAGTGGATGGTGATGATGATGCTGAAGAAATGGAAGCCAAAGCTGAAGATTAACTGCAGGAAACAGTCCAATTTGAGGAACGTGAAGTGGTCCTTCCTGGCTGTAAACTTTAGACTTGAAAGTTTTCCAGTATTGAAAACTTCAAAGCTGAATATTTTTTATTCCAAGTATTTAAATGTTCCAGCAAACCAGAACATGAGATGCCCTCCCAGATGTTAGCCATTCTCACAGTAGCTCTAACACATTGAGCATTTTTTAAGGGAGTGGCTTGATTTCACTCGATACAAATCTTTTAGCTAAGAACAGTCCTAAAATTGGGCTTGTGATTTCCATTTCTTATGTCTTCAGATTGGCACCCTTTGTAGTTAGTGCCTCTGTGAGATTTGCCAGAGGCACTCAAAGCAAACAACAACAATCTCAGTCTTTCTATATAAAATGTATCAACCAAACATCAAATAAATTTCTGGGATATTTAACTATAGGCTTTTTCCTTCTTGTCACCAGTTAAAAGTATTTTAAGTGCTAATTCTGTTATCTTTAATCTGGATAGAGAAACATAAGGTTAGGTGGTCAAAGGATCTATACCGCAGACCCTTTTTTTCAAAAGGAGAATTCAGAGAAAATATTTTAAGAACAGGGAAATTGACCCTGGGGGACAGCCTTAAATGCAATTATAGGATTACATTGTAGTGTGCCTTTTACCTATTTGAAACTGATGACAGCTTGCTTTGAGACTCTGTCACATTAGGGCCTTGGGGTATTCTAAGCTGCTTGCCTTGAATTTCTAATTCAAGGTGGTAAGAGTTTTTTTTTTTAAAGAAGATGCTGCTGTTTTGATTTAGTTAAGAGCATCATCTACCAGCTTCTTTTTTCCTTAAAGTATCTGAGGTGCCACTTATGTGTTTGGTTCTCCAAGTAAGTGATTTTTTTTTTTAACATTTCCATCATTTTTATCAAGAACAAGTTATTTTAAAAGTATGTGTACAAAGTTTTACAAGTAACACATTATTTGAATTACAACTATAATAGTCAAGTACAGAAAACCATGCTTGGCATTGTGGCACTTGCTTCTAATTCTAGCTACTCAGGAGGCTGAGGCAGGAGGATCACAAGTTTGAGGGTAGCTGGACCAACTTAGTGAGACCCTGTCTCAAAATAAATGTCCAGTAATGTGGCTCAGTGATAGAGTACACTGGGTTCAATCCTCAGTACTGAGTAGGAAGTTGTAGAAGATCTTGAGTTACTTTGGTATACTTGTCTTTATAGATTTAATCTCTTAAAATACTTGAAATATTTATTACCCATAGGAAGAGTTATTAAAACATTAAATTGAACCCACATTAGTCAGTGCAGTAGTAGACTTCACTTGGTATTAAAGGTACTAGAGCTGGGGATGCTGGTTTTTGCTCACATCCCCAGCCACGTGGGAGGCAGAGGCATTGAGCCCACAGCAAGGCCAGCCTGGGCAGCAGAGCAAGGAAACAAGGCACTGGAAGATGAGTGCAGTGGAGAGAGTGGTAGTTCATGACCTTTATAGGTTTGATCCTCAATGTAGCAGCCTGTAACTTTAGCCCAATGATCTAACTGAAGCTGGCTCCTTCTAAGAGGAAGCCATGTGTACCCACCAGCGTGCCATAGAGCATCTGGATGTACCGGAGATTGGCACGTAATTTTCACTTTTGTCTTTGAGGCATCAAAAAACAAGTTAATAAAACTCGTAGCATCAAGGTGTTTCCAAAATACAACTGGTGCTCCTTTGCTGTATCCAGGGGAATCAAATTTTTTTTTACTGGAAGTTTTAGACTTCAAAAGCCATAACTTGGAAAGTATTGATGGCCTCCTTGGTGATTCTGATCTGGTGCAGGCCTTTTGCTCTGTGCCAGTGTTGTCAGTTGAAGAGTCCAGCCAGAAAAAAGATCAGCTTCATTGATAGCATGAGCAAGAGAATAAACTCAAAGCAGACGTACCTCTCACTGACCTAAACTCAAGGATAAGCTGAATGGAGACAAGATGCTTACCTAGCTCTGACTTAAACAGGACTGACATGACTAAACGAATCTTCTTACCAAAGCCTTTTCATTTAAAATACTGACAATTTCTTATTTCCCCCATCTGCCTTTGCTTCAGATCAAATGACTATCAGCTCATACAACAAAATTAATGATAGTTTTGTCCATGCATAAATTAACTGAAAATGTTAAAATATGGCCATTTAAACCATTTATTATATTTGTTTTATAACAAGCCAATGCTTAACATCAGTTAAGCAATAACAGGAGCAACAGGGACAGCTAACTACTGCATCATGCTGAGCAGAGGTAATTACACATCATGTCCAACAGTTGATGACCTACCAACTTTGACACAAGAACAAGTCAATGGGTTAGGGATTTTTTTAGGTTCTAGCACCTTGCCAATTTTACTGATTTGCCTCAAGCTGATGATTGTCTATTTTCCAACACCTAGAAACCCTGACCTCTACAAAGACAGTTGTGCCAGTCTGGAGGCAAGAAGCCATTAAACCAAGTGTTTCATTCAGATAAGCACCTGCAAATATTCAAAAGGCAATAAAATTAGACATTAAGCCTTGATGAAATGCCAAAAGGAAAATGGTGCTTTAAAAGGCAGTCTCCTAAAATGAAAGGAACAAGGAAGAACATTTTAAGAATTCCTAATAGGTTAGGTTAAAAAATGCAGGTAAGATTGAGAGGAGGAAATTCAAGCTGGGCCGTGGCACACACCTGTAATCCTAGTACTTGGAAGGCAGGAGGGTCACAAGTTCCAGGCCAACCGGAGCTACTTAGCAAGAAGTTGCAAAAAAAGTAGAGACCAGTTGATATTAACACATTTTTCTGAAGCACTTTGGAAGTACCTGTTCCCCTTACCTGTAAGTTACATATTTTATTAAAGTCCAAGAGTTTGTACTTGGCAAGAATCCTGGCAATATCTTGTGCCAGAGCACTGTATAAACTTGAAAGTAATAAAAACTGTTCTTTCAAAAATACTGGATGACACAGACTTTTCACTACTTTCATCTCCTGACTAGGAAAGTTTCTTGGTGCCTTTCTCCATAGTGTTTGTCTTAAAATCAAAACTTGATGTAGATTTAACTGCGTTACATCGTGCTGTCCTTTAGAGAGCCTCCTATGCTAGGTCTTTTTTCTAAATGCCTGTTTTTCATAGAAAAACTCATGTTCCTTTTTTTGTATGTTATTAATTGCTACAAGTGCATTCATGAGTTCTTTCCAAGTTAGCTTTCCAAAGCAAAACAATACTCAATGTTCAACTGAAGTTTTGTCTGCATCCCCACTTAAAAAAATGTCTTAGTGACACCCGTCACTGAAATATTTCCACATTCAACTTGAATAATACATGAACTGTACAGGTAGGAAGCCTTTGAAAACAAACTACAAGAACTGTATCAGCCAGAAATGTTAAATTTTATTAATTCCAAAGGAGGAGATAGAGTTGACATTTCAGAGAAATGTCTTCAGCTGATTCACTTAAACAGCATGGCCAGTGTTAGTGTTCCAACAGAGGGCTTTGGCACCCAAGGACATCGCTGGTCATCCTGGTGGGCAACAGTTAAGATACCGGCACCTAATGGCTGTCAGCACAGCTGTTGTTGTCCACTGAGGAATTAGCCAGTAGTCTTATCCAAAGCAGTGCAAAATGTACAACGTTAAAAGTCTTTTTTTTTGCTGGGAATTCAACCCAGGACTTTGTACCTGCAAGGCAGGCTGTCAACCACTTGGTGACATCCGTAGCCCAAGTCTTACACACCCATTCTCCAGAAAAATCCTCCGCCCCAAGCCACAGGAAGGAGGAGTCCTAGTCCTTATCATGTTAACTTTTTGATAGCTTCAATCCACTCTGTTCGTTCAGCCTTGCTGCTGGCCTGGATATAATAGTGTGTGTCATCCTTTGTAATCACTTTGAAGAGATTTCCTTGGACGTTCCCTTTAACTCCTAAAAAGACGAAAGAAAAAATGTGACTGAAGAGCCACATCTGCTTTGAGCTTGAAGCAGCTGCAAGTCAACGGAGACAAGGGCAAAAACTCAGTCAATGAAATATTTCTTACAGATGTCTGTGGTTGGGAATCCTCCCAGGTGCGCACATCCTCTTTTCCTTCCTCGCTCCTTTTCCTGCTCCCTCCCTCAAGACCTGCAGCCCTTCTGCTTGGCCCCTGTGCTAGGCACAGACCTAGTTCCATTCACAGCAGAGAATTCAGTGTGCTTATGTTAAAAGCAGGTACAGAATTTAGTCTTTGACTTGAAGCTTCATTTTCCACATCCTCAAGATACTATCCTCTTACCACAGCAGGCCACTGTGAAATGAGTATAGCAACAGGTAAGAAACTGTTACAACCTAAACACTGTAAGCCTTAGCTTATAGGCCATCAGCACAGTGAGTGTTCAAATAGGTTATTTAGTTGATCCTGTATACCCTTTCTTCTATTTGTGAAACTGGCTTCAAAATTCACACCATAGCTGGGTGTGGTGCCACGTATCTATAATCCCAACATTCTGTGAGGCTGAGGCAGAAGAATCACAAATTTGAACCCAGCTGTACAACTCAGACTTTTTTTTTTTTGGTACTGGGGATTGAACTCACGACCACATGCTTGCAAGGCAGGCGCTTATGCCATTGAGCTAAATCCCTGGCGCTCAGACTCTTTCACAAAGGGCTGAGAGAGTCCAACGTGGTAGCGCATGTTGGGAGGCTGAGGCAGGAGTATTACCATGAGTTCAAGACCAGCCTGGACTACACAGTTTAAGGCCAGTCTGAACTCCATAGCAAAATGCTATCTCAAAAAAAAAAAAAAAAAAAGCTGGAGATGTAGCTCAATGCAAAGGTACTGGGTTCAATCCCCAGTGCCACCAAAACAGACAAACCCAAAACCATGCCATTCATTGTTTCATTGAGTAAAGGCCCCACTCAGTCCCATGGTGCAGGCTTTCCTCAGTGGCATTACTGAGGCACAGAAGGGAGGCCCTAAAGTCCGTCAGGCCAGCGCTGAAGTTGTACCTTACCCGCGGGAACACCATTATCCTCCAGAGCAGATACGAGTGACCCTCGAAGAGAAAACCCACCCACTGGCTTATTCTCTTCCTGCAAAGAAAAAGACACAAAAGGGGGGTCACTCTGTCCTCATTACTACCACCCTCAGGCTGGCTACAGAAGTCCCCTCATCCACGGGGCTGGTGATGCAGCTCTGTAGCAGAGCACCTGCCTAGATGCGGAGGCCCTAAGTTAAGCACTATAAAAATTTAAAAAAGATTTACAGTAATAGAAGATGAGGCTGAACCTGCAATCACATGGCCAAATTACATGTTCCGTAAAAAGTTGGAGCCTCTTCATTTCACAGCCAATAGCAACGGTGCCACCAACATTGCCGCTGCCAAGTCTGGTGGGGCTCAGCATCAAGCTGCTTTTTATTCCTGGACACATCTCAAATAGAGCCTCTGATCTAATCCTCTTAGAGAAGCACACACTGGCTTCCCACATCCTTATGTGCATCTTAACCACCAACCAGAGAAAACAAAAACCCATGTATGCATAGTTATTTCTTCAAAACTGGTAAGATATTCCTATACACTGAACAGCATTATACAAGATCCTGCTTATGTTCTTGGCATGAAACTTTGGGGGAAACAGAACTGTGATTTGTGGTATCTCAAGATGATTCAGAGCAGTTTTACATACCAGGGACCTCGGCCCAGGATGCCCTTCAATTAAGCAATAATCAATTTCATACTCAGTGGGCCCAGCAGGAAGTACAACCAAAAAAAAAAAAAAAGCCAATAAACAGCAATACTAGGCCAGGTGTGGTGGTGCAGCACTCAGGAAGCTGAGGCAGGAGGACTGCTGCCAGTTCAAGGCCAGAGTGTGCTACATAGTGAGTTCAAAGCTAGCCTGAACTATATATAGTGAGATCCTGTCTCAAAAAACTTCAGAGAGAAGAAACCCACCAGTGGTGGGGGCTCTGATCCACTCTCTCAGGGAGAGGGCTGAACTGGCCTTGAGAAGCCAGCCCTGGACACAGGTCCACCTGGGCAAGGGCCCACCAGGGAGCAAATCAGTCACAAAAATGTCTTTTCTGATGGGGCTGGCCTGGGGCCATGGACTCACCAAGGACAGAGTGCAGGCTGGGCAGGACAGAGACAAAGGCAAAACTCAAGTGTCTATTCATTGTTTTTCCTTAGTTCAAAAAAAGTCTGACCTGTGCCCCCACAACCCTGGAAAGGTCAGTGGGTGCTCCTGGAGGCCCCAGCGGGGTGACCCTCAGGGCAGCTGTCAGTCACTTCCCCCCCTGGCCCCCGCCCTCCTCGCTCCTGCAGAAGCTGAGCAAAGGGGCTCCAGGCTGAAACGCTGGGAGGAACAGACTGCCCTCTTCACTATTTCAAAACCTGATGGAAATCAGGCAAGACCAAGACAAGGCTGGAGAGTGTGACTCAAGGCTCAAGCTGACCAAAGGAGCAACTCAGCATGAGGCCCTACTCATCTAAAACTGGGAACAGCAATTCTTGGATCAATTAAAAAATGAGCAAATTAGTAACTTACATCATAAATAGCATACAATAAAAAGAAGCATTTCAAAACATGGGTGAGAACAAGACACTGAGGAATTCATGGATGTCTGGATGGGAAGTGGGGGACTGGGAAGTGCCAGTCAGGAGTCGCCTAGCCTTGTCCCCCAGCAGGCTTTGGAGAAAGTGAAAGACACATTTCCTCTCAAAATAGCCTGTGTTAGGATGAGTGCAGTGGTGCATACTGGTAATCTCAGCACTCAGGAGGCTGAGGCAGGAAGATCGTTAGCCCGAAATGCATAGCGAGACCCTGTCTCAAAAAAAGGCCCAGATCGTTGCTCACAGAAGCGGGGAAAGTAGGAGGCCGTGGGATGGGGTGGCTGGTACGGTGGACACCAGGCAGGGACTGGGGGACAGAAGCAGAGCCGTGGCTGCTTGCTAAGGGGAGGGTCCAGAGGCAGCAGTGCACTCACTTTGGACGGGTTGTAGTAATGCAGGAAGGCCGGCTCCTGCCGCAACACAAAGCGACGCACCTTCCAGTTCTTCCTCTTGTGCCCCTGGAGAAAGAAAGGGTGTCAGGCTCATGACGGCCCCTCTCCCACCTGACCCACTCCCAGGTGGCTCCCTAATGCTGACCCCAACAACCCGCTACTTTCCATGTGTGCACACATGCAGGAAACCACTGTACCAGTCTGCGTCAGAAAAACAAATCATCACCAGGTGTGATGGCGCATGCCTATAATTCCAGCACTCAGGAGGCTGAGGCAGAAAGATCATCTTGAGTCTGAGGCAAGTCTGAGCTACATAGAGAGTTCAAAGCCAGTCTGAACTGCATAGCAAGACTCTGTCTCAAAAAAAAAAAAAAAGTCACCAGGCATGGTGGCGTATGCCTGTAATCCCAGCACTTAGAAAGCCGAGGCAGGAAAACTGCCTTGAGCTCAAGGCCACCCTGAACAACTAGCAAGATTCTATGTCAAACCAGAAAAAGAAAAGAAAAAGAAAGATCAATTATAGTATATAAAATAATATAGATGTGTATGACATTAACTTCTGAGGGCGAGACAGAGACTTTCTTTGGCCTCGCACCCTAGATCACAAATCACTATGATTACGCTCAGAGTCTCTCCCACACACGCTTCATTATTGCTCCTCCAGAGACTCTGTGACCTCCCCACTCAGGACTCCAGTCAGAAGTTAGACGTGGTAGGGCACACCTGGGAGGCTGAGGCAGGACTCTAAGCCTGAACACAGTCTGAGCAACTCAGCAACTTACGGAGACTCTGTCTCAGAATATGAAATTAGAAAAGGGCTGGGGGTGTGGCTCGGTGTGAAGGCTCCGGGTTCATTTCTGTCAGCAGACAGAAAAACACATAGATTTTCTGTAAATACTACCCAAGAAGCAGGCAGGTGCCAATATGGAGAAACAGGCAATTATGCAGAAGCTCCTTCTGAATGCTGTGATAATCACACAAGCATATGTTTCGAAGAATCACCCTCCTGTGCAGTTGTTTTGCCTGGGGCAGAGGGGTTGGTGACGGCTCCTGCTCAGCACTCTCTTACCGCCTCCGGGCTCATTCCTGCCCTCCCTGCAGCCCAGCGCGACACCTGTGCCTCTCCTACCTGCTTGGACAGATAGCCCTGTTTGACCACCACGCCGCTTAACTCCATGGTGCTCAGACTGATCTCCTCTTTGGGAGTCGCCTTCTTGTTGTAACTCTCAGCCTGTGGAAAGGGGAGTGAGGACTCGGTTACAGAAAAGGTACAGGCCTAGGCCATGGCGGCTACAGGAAGACAGGGAGCTCTGAAGTGCAGAAGCCCTTTGGTCCCCTGGCACGAAGCTGTCCTCACCCCCCCCACACCCCACTCACTAATCCTAGGCCTCTCTCCATAGCTATGGCCCCCACACACCCACTCTTTGTCATTTCCTTCCCTCTGGCAGCAAGAGAGGCCGGCTCCCTAACTCACAAAGGTGTACAGGGCCGTGGCATCATCCAGGAACTGTGCGGCCAGATCCCCGGAGCGGATGGCACCCGTGCTGCGGACTCCCACTGGCTTGACGAAGTTCTCCTCCAGCAGCATGGAGCCCAGGGTCACCGCCTCCAGACGGTTGGCTGCAAAGGTGTTGGAGATAAGCCAGTCCACCAGCGAGGAGCCTGCGTGAGGGGAAGGGCGGCACCGTCATACCTGGGCAGCTCGGGCGGGGTGCACAGCCAAAAACCTCACCGAACTCCACCTTCCAGAAGCCCA
The DNA here is from genome assembly GCA_004027295.1 of Dolichotis patagonum. NCBI lineage: Eukaryota > Metazoa > Chordata > Mammalia > Rodentia > Caviidae > Dolichotis > Dolichotis patagonum. The sequence goes on from PVJX010006971.1 coordinate 49,991, forward strand.
GAGACTCCTGGCACAGCAGGCAGCCACGCGGCTCTCAGGCTCTCAGCGCCCAGCCTGGGGACGGGCAGGCTCACCCAGGAAGGTCTTTTTGTAGGTGCTTCCCTGCTCCATGTTGGGGCTCGGCCGGATCCCGCAGCTGCTGTCATGCATCTTGTCCATGATGTGACTACATGGAGGGAGGCACAAAAGGGACCCTCATGACACTGACAGCTACGGGGAGTCCTGGAAGTCACTGCAAGAGGCACATGGGGTGACCCAACCACAGAGAGAGGGGCTCGAGGTTACACACTGGAATTTAGGAGGCGGTGTTTCCGGCCGTCTCCTGTGTCCTTGCTCGCCCGTGAGCGGTCCAGGACTTCCACACTGCGCAGCGAGGCTCAAGAGCTGGACCCTGACTGCACAAAGTGTGCGGTCCCCGCAAAGCTCCCTACCATCTGCCACTCTGTGCAAACCCCACCAGCTGCTGCTTAGCGCTGCCTCTCCCCGAGCCCACCACTGCCCAGCGAACCTGCCGCTCCTCCGCGCCCGCCCCACAGCTCAGCAGCTCCCCGACCCAGACCTGCCCCTGGTGTGGCGTTTCTCTGAGTCTGGGAACGGACTCATACCACACGTTTGTTTGGTTTGTGTTTGGTTTGGGTTGATTTTTTGAGAGACAGGGTCTTGCTATGTAGTTCAGGCTGGTCTTGAACTTATTATGATCCTCCTGCATCAGCCTCCTGCATCAGCTCTTAAGACAAGCCTGGGTGCTTGTCTTATGAGCATGTGCCACCATGCCCAGCCAGTTTCTTGAGTAAATAAATGAGGAATCCCACTGATCAGAAGGCAATAGCTGCCATAACACATCTTTTTTATGACCAGTGACCTGGTTGGTGGAGCATCCTGAGGGGCTATGACATGGCCCTGAAGAATGTGCCTACAGCGGAAGAGCAGGGCATCTCTTCTGCCTCCATCACGGAGGTGAGCAGAAGTTACAGAGCCCCAGAAGGTTACACTGAGCAGGGCAAGATAGGCAGGGGAGAGCTTGCGCCTTGGAGCACAGTGTGGCCAGCCAGGGTTAGGGAGCACCTCTGCCCAGGGACACAAGCAACTGCGGCCAAGCCAGGCAGGGCGCGGGCAGGGGGCGGGCACTCACTGCAGGCTGATGTGAGGGGGCAGCTTGAAGGAGTTTTTCAGGATGTGGAGCTGCTGGACCTTCCCTGGCTGCCCAGCATGAATAGCTCCCGTTATCTCAAAGGCCCAGGCATCCCTCTCCTCTCGAGAACAGGCCTCCAGGAAATACTCTGTGGAAGTCCGAGTCTTCAGCTTAATGAGGAGCTGTGGAAGAGACAGCGGGTCAGGCCAGCACTCAGAGGCAGAGCAGCAAGAGAGATGACAGGGTTTGTGGGGCGTGGTGGCACACACCTGTGATCCCAGCACTCAGGAGGCTGAGGCAGGAGGACTTCCATGAGTTCGAAGCCATCCTGCAATACATAGTGAGTTCAAGGCTAGTCCAAAGTACATAGTGAGACCTAGTCTCATAAATAAATGAATGAAATAAAAAATGAACAAATGACTGAAATGACAGGGCCACCACGTGGGCCAGTAACTGCCTAATATCCTCAGCCCTGCCTCACACTCTAGCCAGTGGTCTTTAAAGGAAAAATAAATAAAATATAAAATAAAATAAAATAAGGGATTCACTAGGAGCTAGGTGTGGTGGCACACACCTGTAACCCCAGCACTCTGGGAGGCTGAGGCTGGAGGCTTCCAAGTTTAAGCCTAGATTGGTAACTTGGCAACTTAGTGAGACCCTGTCTCAAAATAAAAAACAAAAAGGGACAGAGGGATGGGAGTGCAGTCCTGGGTTCATAGCCAGTATTGCCCAAATAATAAAAAAATGTTTAAAGGTTCACTTGGACATTTTCAGAGTCAGTCACAACCTCCAACAGCAGCCTTCCCCTTCTAGACAGAATTAGCAAAAGGCTGCTCCCCAGAACCACACAGACAAAGGCTCACAAGCGGGGCAGCCCCACTCTACAGTCAGGCAGCTTTGCCGCACAGCTGCAGATGCCGGGGCAGGTCAGGAGCCTCACCAAGCCTGTTTCCCCATCTCTAATAACAGGATATTAATGCCTATTTCAGTAGAACTGCTAGTAATGCTCGCTTCAGTCCTCCACACTCCAGCCTGAGCACCCCACATTTCACACGTTCCTCATATGATGCAGCTTGACTCTTCCTCAGCTGGTTCACTCTTTGCTAAATGTCCCATGCGTGGTCAATGCTCATAGAATAGGACTTGGAATGCAAGGCGATGCCTAGGACCCGGGGTCGCGTGGCTGACAGCCTGGGGCACGTGGGCTGTGGACACTGTGGGCACTCAGGTTCCTCACGCAGTGTTTTTCCTGTGGGGCCCTAAGTAGGCATTTAGGAGGTTTCATGGGTCAACTGTGGGATTCTCATTCCTGACCCTATTAATAAATGTCCTCTGCGTAGCCTGGGGTGTCCACTTTTTGTTTGTTTGGGTTTTTGAGACAAGGTCTTGCTATACAGTCCACTATGTAGCCTAGGCTGGCCTCGAACTTGGGACAACTCTCCTGCTTCAGCCTAGGTGCTGGGATAACAGGCATGCACCATCATGGGTAGCCCCCAGGAGGCCACTTTTGAAGCATTTGATTTCTGATTTGCCCCCAGTACTGGGACTCAAACCCAGGGCCTCCTGCAGGCTAATTAATTTCGTTTCCTGACTTGTTTCACTTGCAGCTCTATCACTACCCTTTGTCCAAACAGCAACACTGGCTAGCTCGACCTGACTGGCTCATCACCCCAAGGGACACCAGGAAGATCTTCCCGAGGGTTAAACTCACACTTCAGCACCACGGAAAGCTGGCTCAAGCCAGCTCCTGACTCTGCTCCACTTGGAATTCACCACTGAAATGGAAAGAGTGGTGAGAGAGGCTGCAGACTCCCAAGTGAAGTCCAGGCACAGTCTTCCCATCACTTCCCTGATAAATACATACGGGTACACGCATATGAGCACACCTACACTCGCACACCTTCTGACTTGTTCAGAGCCTAATGGCTCCTTTTTGTCTCTCTGAGACCAAGTCCTTAAGACCCACGCAGGGTCCAGCCCTTGCTCAGCACATGCAAGCAATTAAGTAATCACCAGTGCTGCCAATGCACTAAAATAAATGCCGGGCCGATGAAAATCTGAGAACTTTATGTAGACTTAACACAAAATCCAGCAAACTTTGCCTGTTTCCCTTTCTACTTTCAAATTTCGACCAATTCCCATCCCAGCCCATCAGCTCGCCACTGCTCCCTGAAGATTACTCAGGGACAAGAGGTCAGCAATTCACCTGTGAGTGTGGTGATTTCACTCACTGAGACCCAGAGTCTTAAATCCACCTAAGAAACACGTTTTCCTCTTAAAATCATCTCACTTACGTATCAGTCTTCATTGTTTACTGTTTATGCAGAGAACATTTACTGAGCACTTACTACATGCTCAGATATCACGCTCAGTCTTTCAGTGCTAAAAGGAACAGGATACAGAGCCAGCCTCCTCCCAGGCTCAGCCTGCTCTAGCGGGTCTGCCTCCTCCTTAGGAAAAGCCAGTGCTGCACGGCTTCTCATGTTCAATCAACAGCACCTTCTGCTGTGTCAGAGAAATAACTGATACTGCATCCAGGCACGGTGGTGCACACCTGTAATCCCAGTCCCCGGAAGCCCGAGGCAGGAAGATGGCCTCAAGTTTGAGGCCAGCTAGCCTGTGCTGCATAGTGAGTTCCAAGCCAGCCTGAACTACACAGCGAGACGCTGTCTCAAAAAACCGAAATATGAAAAACAAAAAAACCCTGACATTTCATCTGGGCAGCCTCCTAAAATGGAATGACATTTTTAAAAACATACACCATTTTATTAAATAAACTTTCCAACAGTTAACTTGTAGATTCGTCCTGAAAACATTTGCAAGCTTTCTTCCCTTCCCACTCTGATAAATACCCACGCTTGTTATATAGAAATGTGTAAGTTAGTCAACTGCAAATCTCTAAAACCTGAGCAGCTCTGCCTCATTCCATATCTAAAGTTGATATGAAAAACTGATGGCTGTTGGAGACCAGAATCCTTTCCAATTCCAACTAAATTACTTCTCTAATTCTTTTGTGTCTATTTGAGATGAGACCTCACTAAGTTACATCCCCACCCCCGTCCTTATTTACAGAGAGGGTCTTGCTAAATTGCCCAGGCTGGGCTGGAACTTGCCATCCTCCCGCCTCCGTCTCAGTCTCCCAGAGTGCTAGTATTACAGGCCCGCCTTCGCTTATTCTTGTGTCCTCAAATATACTGTCTGTCAATCTCCAGAAAAAATCTTGGTTGTGAGAAAAACATTAACTTACAGAGGGCAACACTTACACAGTTGGGTGTTTTTGGTTTGGGTTTTTTGAGATGGGGTCTTGCTATATAGTCAGGCTAGCCTTGACCTTGCTGTGATCCTCCTGCCTCAGCCTGCCAAGTACTGGGATTACAGGTATGCTACACCATGCCGGCACTGACATATTCTTCTGGGGACAGGAGAGAATTTGGTTTCTTTACCCCCAAGCTCATTGAAAGCAGTGACCTCTTCCATCTGGATCTCCCACAATACCCAGCTCAACACCCAGGACACAGAGCTCGCGGCTAGCAGAACAGGCCTGAGGGCCCAGTAGTTCTTGCTCCGGTCTCCTCCTGGGTGCTATCCTCCTTTTCTCTTGCCACACAAGCCAAAACAGCCAGTCAGCCTGCAGGCACACATGATGCCCTCACCCTGCCTTCAACGTCTGGTCAACTACCAGGTCCTTCTTTCGTTTGCTCCTCATTGTTTCGCCCTTTCCCTTCCCTCAGTCCCTCCTCCATTCCTCTCAGATTTTTGTTTGCATGTTTGTAGTACACTACCTTTATATTCCTAGTGTGGAGTTGGTACACGTGTGTAACATAAAAAACCATTTCTTCTTTAGCTCAGTTTAGGAGTAAACAGGGGAAGGGCCAGAGATAGAGCTGGGTGATCAGCAACAGGGATAAGAATTAAAGTAAGAATAGACAGCGACCCAAGCCTGAACTTGCCAGGCCTCGGGGAGTGCAGCTCCCTCCCCACCAAAGGACATGCGGCCCCTCCCTATTAAATTCCCAAGTTTCCAGAAGCTTAAAATGCATAATAACCAGTTTTTCTTTCAAATCCGTTTCCTTTAATCCTTATACATGGAGTAACTGGGTTAGAGTGCCTGGGCTCTGATTGGTCATTTTAAATGCACAGAGCCACCTGTGACAGGTGATTCTGAGCGATTTTTGAAGTTCCCTGATGCATAAGAAACGGAGGGATCTGGTGGAAATTCCTCTTTTCATATTCCTTTCCTGGAGAAACCAGAGACATTTTTTTTCTTCTCCTTATTTCCAATAAAAACTCTACCAACATCCTCTTTTTGGTTTATGACTTCATTCCTCTGTGTTGAGAGACCACAAGCTTGGCTTGTACAGAATTAACTATTTCTACAGCACATCTTCATTTCCTTGTCCATCCCCTTTCCCTCCCTCCATCTCTTGATCCCTTTCCCATGTGAGGAACATCTCTCTACTTCTTATTAGTTATCTTTAATTTGCTCTTTCTTTATAATTTAGATTTCTCATATATAAGAAACCATGTGATATTTAAACTTGTGAGTCCGATTTAGTTTGCTTAACTTTATGGTCTCAAGGTGCATTCATTTGCCTATATTTCTTTCTTTTTTCGTACCGGGGATCGAACTCACAACCATGAGCTTGCAAGGCAGGCGCTTATGCCACTGAGCTAAATCCCTGGCCCTCATTTTCCTATAAATGACTAAGTTTATCATCTTTCTTTTTTCTTTGTCTGTTCATCTGTTGATGGACATATAAGTCACTTCCAAAATTAAGCTTCAGAGGCCAGGGATTTAGCTCAGTAGCATAAGTGCCCACCTGGAAAGTGTGAGGTTGTAGGTTTGACCCCCAGTACAAAAGAAAAAAAAAAAACCACAAAATTAAGCTATTATGAATCATGTGGCTATAAATATGGGCATGCATATATCACTGTAATATAATGTCTTTAACTCTTTCAGGAAGATACCTAGAAGGGAAATAGCTGGGTCAAATAGAATTTCTAGTTTCAGGTTTTTTTGAAAAATCTCCACACTGATTTCTGTAGTGGCTGTACTAGTTTACATTCCCAGGAACAAGCCAGGTGTGATGGCACACACCTATAATCCCAGAACTTGGGAGGCTGAGGCACAAGGATCATTGTGAGTTCCAGACCAGCCTGGGCTACAAAGTGAGCTCAAGGCATAGCAAGACCTGTCTCAAAAAGACAAAATAAAAATAAAATACAATAAAATAAAAAGTAGGGTCAGGGATTTAGCTCAGCGGCGTTAAGTGCCTGCCTGGCAAGCACGGGGTCATGAGTTCAATCCCCAGCACCCCCCCAAAAAAAAACCTAATAAAATAAAAAATAAAATACATTCCCAGGAACAGTGGAGAAGGGTTCCTTTTTCCCACAGTCTCCCCAGCATCTGTTATTAATTGATTTCTTGATGATGGCCATTCTTTCTGGGGTAAGATGGAATCTCAGTCTTGTTTTAATTTGCATTTATCTAACAGCCAGTGATGCTGAGCATTTCTTCACATATTTATTAACCATCTGTACTTCTTTTGTGAAGTGTCTATTCATTTCACTTGCTTATTTTTGATTGGGTCTTTTATTTTTGAGGGGATGATTTCTCTTTTCTTATCTTTTCTTTGAGACAGGGTTTTGCCCATGTAGTTCAGGCTCCACATAAGCTGGCAGGGATCCTGCCTCAGGTTCCTGAATGCTAAGATTACTGGTGTGCACTATCACATCCAGCGATTTTTTAAGTTCTTTATGTACTCTAGATATTAGTTCTCTGAGATAGAGCTGGCAAAATTTTTTTGCCATTCTGTACATTTTCGTATTTTGTTGATTTTTTCTTTCACTATACAGAAGTTTTTTAATTTGACTTGATCCCATTTGTTGGCTCTCAGTACTATTTCCTATGTGATCAAGGATCTGCTCAGAAAGTCCTTGTTTTCAGCTATGATTTCAAGAGTTTCACCTATTTTGGCTTCCAGCAGTTTAACTGCTTTAATTTTTACAGTTAATTATTTGATCTATTTTAATTTACTACATGGTGAAACATATGGGTCTAGGTTGAAACTGGATAGCCAGTTTTCCCCATCATTTATTAAAGAGGGTATCTTTCCTGCAGTATATGTTTTTGGCCCCTGTAAAGATAGCTGAATTTACATAGACTTGTTCCTACATCCTCTATTCTGTTACATTCCCCTTACATTTATTTTGTGTCAGTACTGAACTGTTTTTATTACAGGAGCTTTGCAATATAACTTCAAGTCCAGGATTGTGATGCCTTCCAGTTTAGTTTTTTAATCCAAGATTGCTGTTTCCTTGGGGTCTCTTCTAGTTCCATATGAATTTTTTGGGTGTTTTCTGGGTTTTGTTTTTTTTTTGTTTTTGTCTTTTCTGATACAAGGTCTTACTATCTCATTATGTATTTCAGGCTGACCTTGAACTCACTATTCAGTCCAGACTGATGTCAAACTCACAGTAATCCTCCTGTCTCAGCCTCCTTAGTGCTGAGATTATATGTGTGCCACCACACCAGGCTCCATATTAAGGTTAGAGTTTTTCTCTCTAGTTCAGTAAAGAATGCTGCTGGAATTTTGATTGAGATTGCATTAAATCTGTATTTTTTTTTTTTTTTGCTAATTTGGGCAGCTGACTATTGGTTCTGCCTACAGGAACAATCCCATCTTTCTTTCTTTCTTTCTTTCTTCCTTCCTTCCTTCCTTCCTTCCTTCCTTTTTTTTTTTTTTTTTTAGGCCAAATCTCACTATGTAGTGCAGGCTGGCCTTGACCTCATAGCAATCCTCCTGCCTTAGCCTGCAGAGTTCTGGATTATAGGTTTGCACCGCCACGCCCAGTGCCATTTTTCCATTTTCTAATGTCCTCATCAACCTCTTTTTTCAGAGTACTATAGTTTTCATGATAGAGGTCTTTTATTTCCTTGGCTACGTTAATCCTAGATAGATAGATAGACCTTTTTTTTTCCAGCTATTGTGAATGGACTGCTTTTCTAATTTCTTTCTCAGGGGGTTCATTGTTGTACAGGAACCCTATGGATTTTGTGTGTTGACTTTTATCCTGCACTCTTCACTTTTAAAACACATACCTCTCAGGAAATGAAAGCATCACACTGAACCCCAAGATAGCAATAATTACTCACATTTGTATACTGTCACAACCATGTGAGGTACTCAGGTGTAATTAATTTATATTGTAGGAGCTATTTTAATAGAGAAACTTTTAAAACTCATATTTGTAATACTAAGTGTATTTCTGACACTGTTCAAGGATGAGACCAGAAGCCACAACCTATTCCCATGGTTAGAAAGCTACAAACTTAATGAGCCTTGACACTCCTGGTGCCAACTGCAAGGTAAGTGTATCTCAGCCAGTAAAAAATACTTCTCTTACTTCCAAGTCCCAGAGAGTTACCGTTGCAAGGACATCTCCGCCCTGTCTCAAGACAATGATGGATTCTTCCTCTATGTTGTACGATAGTAACCTTATAGTTGCTGTTTCTGTAAGAGTGAATTCTACCTAGCAATTAATGACAAAGACATGTGTAACTAACCATAGAATATTATGTTATCTGCCTTTTGTACTTTCTTTTGGAAACATATATAAATGATTGGAAAACTCAGATTGGGGCTGATGATTTGGAATTGAATTCCTAACAGCCCGCTAGTATAATAAAGCTGCCTTCCAAAGTTCCCCTGGTGCCATTGTCTCCATTTGGTCTGGTCTTGAATTCCACATAAATTTCACCTTACAGACAGTGAAAGAAGGCTCAGAGGGGTTTAACCACTTGCCCAAAGTCACATATCTAGTACTGGTGAAGCCAGAACTTAAATCCACAAGACTTGGGACTGGGATTTAGCTCAGTGGAGCAAGTGCTTGCTTGGCAAGTGCAAGGCCTTGGGTTTGACCCCCAGTGCAAAAAAATTCACAAGAATTTTTCAGTTACAGCTCTGAATTCTCCCCACTACATATGCCACCTTCTCCCAAGGAGGCCCTGCGTGAGATGCGTCTGAGGCAGGCAGCTGGGCAGCAAGAGCCTTTACTTACTGGTCGGTTCTCATACTCCAGGCAGGGGCAGGTGATGGTGCAGCCATCCAGGAGGATCTGGCCTTTGGGTGGGGTCACTTTCCGACCCCCCTCAAGCTTATAGTACAGCAGCGTGTTCTGCCGAAGGATGAACCATCGCGCCTTCCAGTTGTGGACAATGTGGCCCTGTGGACAGACAGGACAGACAGGAAAGCCCTGAGGAAAGGCAGTGAAGGGGAGGATACTGTGTTCAGGGAAAGGTGTCCTGTTGCCCAGGCAACCAAACTGTACCATGGAAACAACTGTCCAATGAGGGAAAGAGCAATATTTTTGTCTGGAGTACTTGGTCATCTCTTTTGAGCATGCAAGCAAAAGCCTTCAGCATTGATCTTCTAGTTCCCACTGGCATTTTTTTCAGGTTACATTTTTTCTTTATCTCTTTCTAATTTTTCTTTTTATTGTGTGGTGTGGGGCTGGGGGATCAAACTCAGGACCTTACACATACTAGGCAAGCACTCTCCCACTGGGCTACACCCCACAATCACCCTAGTCACTGGTCATAAATCTTAAAAGGGGAGGGGGGCACTGGGGATATAGCTCAGCAGCATAAGTGCCTGCCTAGCAAGCACAAGGTCATGAATAGTTGTCCCCCACCAAAAAAAAGAGCATGGTAGACACCTGTAATTCAAGCAGTCTGGGAAGCTGAAGCAGGAGGATTGCAAATTCCAGCCCAGCTTTGGTAACTTAGCAAAAACTCACCTCAAAATAAAAAAAATTAAAAAGGTGTGGGGCTGTAGCCCCACATGAAATGAAAAGGACCTGTGATAAAAAAAAAAAAAAGAAAACAAAAGAAAAGAAAAAGACCTGTGTTCAATCCCCAGTACCACCCCCAAAAAACAAAAAAATGATCCAGGGATGTAGCTTAGCAGCACAAGCACTTCCTGGCAAGTGCAAGGTCATGAGTTTGATCCCTGGTACCAAAACAAAACAAAACAAAACAAAACAAAACCAAAGCACAATAAAACCTCACTTGTAATGCTGTTACAGTGCTAGGAGGTAGTTATTGTTAATACTTGGTATATCTTTCTAGTCTTTTTCGTTTCAGTTTTTACTTTTTTTAAAACTGGGACCATTTCATATACAGTTTTATTTTCTACTTCTTTTGTTTATCCTTGCTGAGCATTTTTGCAAACCATTTAAATTTCTTTAAGCATATTCTATAATAACCACTATGTGGATGCATAATTAACTTGCAAGTTAAAGCCTCCACAAGTCTACAGTGCTAAGGGCCTACCAGTTACCTGGCCAGCTGTGGCAGGCACAAAAGCAGGGTAGTTTTGGAGGTGCTCAGGTGGGTCATGGAGCCAACAGACAAAGACCTAGTTTCTAGAACAGACTAATGCATGGGGGACATCTGCAGAGGGCTTGGAAAGGAAAGAGTGTGCCATACACAGAATTTGCCTGGCAAAGTTTCAAGCAGAGAGCAATCTGAGACAAAGTTCTCACCCAGACAGATGTACTCCATGCGAGTCAAAGAGCATCTACTTCATTCACTCATTCCCTATCCTAGCAGGTGCTCATATCAAAGGCCTCGTGTATTTTATCTGTGATGCTGTGACCCCACTCCATGTTCAACGGGTACTGTTGGGAGCCGGAAGGTATGGACGAATCATCTGTACTAGTTATTCATGTGTATGACTTGTGCTTTGGGGGCCTGGACTTAAGCTCAAACAGAATGTACTGTGGCAACCAAATGAAACTCACAGCAAAGCTCACCTGACAAGTGTTCTCTCTCTTTGCTTTCTTCCTGATTCACAGTTCATTTGTGTAGCCTGAGGGTTGATGACTTTGCACTGGGGCTCTCCACAGCCACCGGGCAGAGTCCTAGCTCCCCATTCCCTCTGAGCTCTAACTAGGGCCTAGGGGCAGCACTTGCAGGTCTGCCTGGGGTGTCTGGCTGCTGAAGAATTCAAGGTAGTAAGTTACCAGCACACAGGATGCAGTTGAAATTGATGGTACGATTGTTGGCATGAGGCAGAGAAGAGAAGGCAAAATAATCTTAAACCTTAAAACACAGGTGTTAGGGGCAGAATCATGGGCCCCCTCCCACTGAAATGCAAATGTTTTGGTCCTCACCCCAACAGTGAAGAATGGGCTAATTCAGAGACAGAGCCTCTAAGGAAGTGATGAAGTTAAGAGAGGCCATTAGGTTGGATCCTACTCAAATCTGGTGTCCTTAGAAAAGGAGATGTGAACACACAGAGAAGTGCAGGGATGGGGACATAAGAGAGACCACCTACAGGTAGCAGACACAGCAAGAAGGGAGCCACCTGCAAGCCAAGAAGAAAAACTTCAGAGGAATCAATCTGTCAGCACCTTGACCCCGGACTTCCAGCCTCCAGAACTCAGAAACAAGTCTCCGCTGTTAAGCTGCCTATCTGTGATACTTCATGAAAAGCAGCCCTCGCAAACTAACATAGTGGGAAAGAGGAAGCGGGCTGGAGATGTAAGTGGAAAAAAATGCAACCAACAGACGTTGAGCAGAAGAACAAAACAGCCAGGTGTGCTGGTGCATGTCTGTAATCCCAGCACTTGGGAGGCGCAGGCAAGGAAGATCACTTTGAGTTCAAGGCCAGCCTGGGCTACACAGTGAGTTCAAGGCCATCCTGAACTGCATAGTGAAACCCTATCTCAAAAAGACCAAAAAGAAAAGAAAAAAAGACATGTTTCCTGTACCGAATGTTACACTTCCCAGAATCTCTTGCACTTAGGAGTAGGTAGGTGACCAAGCTTTGCTGATCCCAGGCATAAAGCACTGGTACATGGTTGGCAGCACCCAAGCACAGGGAAATAGGAACCTTTAGCAAGGATGTGGGAGTAGAGACAGTCTCTTCTGACAGACAGGCCCTAGGACAAGTGCTAAATAGTTTCAGTGGTCATTCTGCCAGTAAAAACATCTTTCAGTAGAAATAAGTAACACCAATCTGAGCACAAGTCTATATCTCCAGCTACTTAGGAGACTGAGGCAGGTAAATCAAAAGTTCAAGTCCAAACTGCACAATTTAGCCATTTAGGAAGGTCCTGAATACAGAATTCCAACCTGATTCTCTGGAATAGTTCCAAATATTCCTGAGTTATTTACTATCTTCCTCCTGTTCAAACTAACTAGAGTAGAATGTGTTATGAACAACTAAGAATATTAACTGAATCCTAACTGAAAGCTTAGCATGGTAGAATATGCCTGTAATCGCAGTACTTGGGAGGCTGAGGCAGGAGAGTCACCACGAATTCAAGCTCAGCCTGGGTTATACAGTAAGTTCAAGGCCAATCTGAAACCCTCTATCCCCATCCCCACCCCACCCATTCATCCTGGGAAAGGAGGCTACCCTTTCACAAGCAGCCTTACAGACAACTGAGGAACCAAGACCTCAGGCAATAGCACAAGTGGTGACCCATCAGCCCAGGCAGCCTTTAGGTGACTGCCACATTGGGACCTTTCGGTTGCAACCACATGACAGACCCTGAGCTGGAGTCTCACAGCTAGGCTTCCTGGACACCTGACCCTCAGGAGCTGTGGGCTGCATCAGGCACATTCCCTGGAGGAGCTGATACAGTCAAGAAGGCTGGCAAGGATGGGCACAAAGCCACTGCCAGGGCTGGCACTGGAGCTCGCAGTGGAGTGCTCGCCTAACACCTACAAGGCCCTGGTTCCATCTCCAGCACTGCAAAAAACAATGCTGCCACTGTGGGGAAATTCCCTGTAGTTCTGTATGTCTTGGGCACTGAGGCTTGCGGGGACCAGATAGAGGAAGCAACCAGGACCACATCTTACAGATGTGGAGTCAGGTTCCGTGTTGCAGTTTGATCTCTATACTGTGGCCAGAGGGAAGTCCTGATGAATTTTAAGGAGCAGCATAACAACTTAGATTCTCGTGTTAAAAAGAGCCCTCTGACCACAGTGTGGCAGAACTACACGAAGCAGGAGACTGCAGGCATAACCCACACACACATCCTGCTCTGCAGCAAAACCACACAGTTCACGTGGGTTGTGACTGGTCCTAAATCACTAGGCAAAGTGGTCAGGGGCCAAAGAACTAGTATGAGCTGGAAAGGAACCCAGCTCTCCCTCTATCTGGGCACTCTGGGTACCTTGGCTGCAGTCAGAGGCCGATTGAAGCAGTCTGAGTGGCTTGTTGTCCCAGAAGCCTTTTTAGGAGAAAAGAGGGGAGCACATAAGCTGGGGTGACAACTCAGGGCTGAGCTTAAGAGGCACAGAATGTCACAGCTGGAGAAGACCCGAGATAAGGCCTATTCTGCTCTGTAAAGACAAGGAATCAGGGGCTGCAAACATCTTGCCCAAGGTCCTACAACTGCCAAAAATTAGAAATGGTATTTATTATGGGTTGAATTGTATCTCACCAAAAGTTTAAGTCCAAACCTCATGTACTTGTGAATGTGACCTCATAAGGAAACAGTCAGGTAAGGGTATAGCTCAGTGGTACCTGCCTGACAAATGAGAGGTCCTGAGTTAAATTCCAAGTACAAAAACAAACAAACAAACAAAAAACATACACACAAAAAAATAAAGAGTGAAAGAAAGAAAAGAAAAAATAGTCTTTGTAGCTGTAATCAAATTAAAATGAAGTAGCACTAGACTAGGGTCAGCATGAACCCATTATGACGGAACCCTCATTCTAGCCAAAGCCAAAAACTAGGATTTGGAGCCTGACCCTTATGTGAGTGGAGCCCCGCCCACACCTGGTGAGGGAGTTGGCTCCATTCCCCTGCTCTGGTCACCACCCCCACATCCCCTTTCCTCATAGGTGGTAACAGCAGCCCCTGTGCCCAGCGCCAGTTACAGGGCTGCAGCACTGGGAGTCCAAAGGGTCAGAAGGTGGCTGTACCAGAGCTGGGGCAGGGCCAGGCTGGCAGAGGAGTACACAACAGTCACCAGCCGGGAGACCAAGCCAGAGGCCTCTCTGGAGCCAGGCAGGCAGGGGCATGACGCGTCTGGTCCCCACCCTGCCCAGACAAGAAGGAAGCAAAGCTCTGGCACGATGCAGGGAGCTTGCCAGGCCTAGGCCTCAGGAGAGTGCCAGGCAGGGGACTGGAGAAGCCAGCAGGGACTGTGAGAAGCTCCTTTCCTGACCAACACTGCAGCTGGAACATGCTTTGGCCTGTGGAATCTCACTTGAAGAACTCTGTCCCAACACTGTAAAAGCTTTCTGAACAAAGTGTTTTTTTATTTATGAAAAAACCCCCGTTTTGGGGGGGCTCGAAGCCAGATCTCCTCACTTCTATTTTTAATTTTTAAAATATTCCTCAGTACTGGGGATTGAACTCAGGGCCTCCACACTGAAGCCTTTTTTTTTGTTTGTTTGTTTTTGAAACTCTGGAAATGGCTAAATTGCCCAGGATGGGCTTGAATTCGTCATCTTCCCACCTTAGTCTCCCAGAACACACACATACACACACACACCCCTCCCCGTTTCTCCTCACTTCTCTGCACCTGGATTCCTCAACTGGGCCTGAAGCCTACCCCTAGCTCACAGTGTCACCTCACAAGCTGCAGTCCCGGGAGGCAGCAGAAGTTCCCCCATAGGTTGTAGCAAGCTCCACAGACCCTAAAGGACCAACCAGCCTTTCACTTCAGCCAAAGAGACATGAAGTGGGTGTGGAATTCTGAACTGCTCATACCCAGTCTGACTCTTGATCTGGCTTCGGCCTTCTCCCTTCCTTGCTTACATCTTTGAGCAGATGGCACACCCTGCCTTCTGGGTCAACTGTGCAAACTAATGGGGACACAGTGGGGTGATGGCACAGGAAAGTGATAGGAGTGTCAGGGTTGGCAGGGCTGTTCTGACCACTACAGGTGCAGTGAAGAGGTGACAGTTCCTCCATCCAGTCACACACTTAAATACTTAAAAGATACTATGTTAGGGGACTTAGCTCAGTGGCATAAGCGCAGGCCTTGCAAGCCAGCGGTTGTGAGTTCAATTCCAATTTTAAAAAAGATACTATGTAAGCATAACTATTTAGTTAACAGTTCTTTTTTCTGGGTTGGTGATTAAAACCAGGGTCTCTCACATCCTTGATAAGCACCCTACCAGTGAGCTACACACTCAGCTCTAAAAATAATTTTAAAGTAGGTATACTTCCTCTTGCTTCTGCTCTTTCATTCACTTTTTACTTGGATCCAGATTTCCTGTTTTGGATTGAGCTCTTGTTTATTCGCAGCCACATAGAATGATGGGAAAAGCCTGACTACAGGATCAGGGTTCGCATCCCAGTTATTAGTAGCACTAGGCAAGCTGTTTCATCCTTCTGACCTTCGGTTTCCTCCTCTGTAACAATACCTATCATGCATGATGCTTAATAGGCAGGAAAAGGTTTGGGGTCAACCTGAGATTTGACCCCAACTCCACCAGTCATAGCCATAACCCAAAACAAGTTACTTAACCTATCTGAGCTTTGTTCCCCACCTCGGTGAAAGGAGGGTAATGTACTACTGACCTGCAGAAGTGCTGGCAAGCTCTAAATGTTAAGGAAGCACAGAATTCCTTCTTCCTCCCAGAACATACCCTGTTGAATCAATAAATTACATTTGGCTAGGGGAGTTCTACAGCAGAGCATCTGCTGAGGGTGTTCAATACTCTGGGTTCAATTCCCAGCAGCCTGAAAGCGTTGAAAAAATAAACTATACCTAAATGTGTTACATACACACATTCTCTCTCTATATATATAGATATATAGATATATAGATATATAGATATATAGATATATAGATATATAGATATATAGATATATAGATATATAGATATATAGATATATAGATATATAGATATATAGATATATAGATATATAGAGATATAGAGATACAGAGATATAGATATATAGATTATAGATATATAAAGAGAGAGAGAGATTTAAATTAACATAAATGTGTGGGGTACAGTATGAGGCTCCCTACATGTGCAAAGATCAGATCTGAGTAACTATCGCATCAATCACCTCACTCTCTCGCCCACAGTACTGGGGATTGTAGCCAGTCCTCACACTGAGCTACATTCCCAGCCCTTCTTATTGTTTAAGACAAAATATCGCTAAATTGCCCAGCTGGCCTTGAACTTGCTATCTTCCTGCTTCAGCCTACTGAGTAGCTAGGATTAGTAGTATGCCCGCCCGGCTGTCCATTTATCATTACTTTGAGAACATTCAAAATTCTCTCATCTTAAGAAACTGCTCAAAGGAAAAGAACAACTAGGATAAAGGGAAAGAAGGGAAAAGACTGCATGTCTGTACATACATTCATACATATATATACATGCACACAAGATAGATAGGTGTACTACTACTCTCTGTTAGTTCATCAACAAGAACAGTTTGTGCTTTCACTGACTGATCATTTTTTCATGCCTATATCTTATAATCTGAACAACTACTTTAAAGACAACAATACGCAATATATTAAGCACTGATAATCTATTATTTTGTTTTGAAATTCTGTATCGTTTTTGTTCTTTTGTTTTCAAAATTTATATATTTTTAAAATTCTCTTTCCTTATTTTTTCTCACTTTATTTTTAAACATGAATACCCTTAATTGTTAACTTTACTTCTGTGCTCAGTCGCTAGAAATTATTCTGTCTTTCCAACTGCACCACTAACCAATCTCTCACCATACCCTTACCCCTTATTCACATATTAACGCTGTTTTCATTTTCCTGTGGTCCTGGGGATTAAACGCAGGACCCGGTGAGCAGAGGTCAAGTTGCTGTAAAATGTCCACACCCACACCTGTGCCGCCACCCCGATGCACACTGCACTGGCCCAGGCCACCCTCCTGGCCGCCGGTGCCGGGGCCCCTTTTCCCTCCAAGTTTTCTCTGCCTTCGTTCCACGCCAGCCCCCGCGGTCCCGCGCTCCCCTGGCACGCGGAGCTGGGGCCGGCGCAGGAGACCAGGGGAGCGCGTCCCGGGCGCGCATCGGCCCCGGCCCGGCCTGGCCCCGCGCTCACCCCCGCGCTCACCCTCTTCACGAGGAAGCCCTCCTTGAGCACGCCGTCCTCCATGTCGCGCTTGGCCCTCCCAGGTGCGATGTCCCCGCGCTCTCCCGCGCCCTCAGCCTGCGCTTTCCCGGCCCACCGCGCCCAGGAAACGGCTGTGACTCCGCGAGGCGACGCCTCCCTGGAGCTGGGCCAGACTTAAGACTGCAAGGCCTCTGGGGCAGGAAGTCCGGCCGGGTCCAACTCAGCCAAGATGCTCCCGCCAGAACACGCTGCAGGGCGGCCTAGGAGTCCGTGCGCCCCGCCCCTCCCATCGCCACGCCCCCTCCGCGCGCCACGCCCCACCTGCGGGAGACACCTGCGGGCTCTGCCCCGCCGGGTCCGCGCGCACGGCCGGGACCCACCTGCGGGATCCCGGCGCAGACGCTGCCCCGCCCCCCACCCGCAGACTTCATCCAGTTCTTGTCTGGCACCTCTTGTGCAGCTCTGCACATTCGAATGCTCGTCGAATTAATTAAACGTCACTTAAAGAATTTTAGGGGTCCGGAGACACGCCTGAGCTCCATGGAAAAGGAGTTGGAAGAGATAAGAGACCGTGACGTGAAAAGAATTAAGATTATGTGCGGGTACCTACTCCCTCCCCCACAGTGAATGTAATGTGCTGCAGATTTGGACTAATAAAAATTAAAATTTGAGAGAAAAAAGAGAAAAGAAGTGGGAGAGTGAACAGAATGTAACTGGGCTGGGAGCACTATCCTTGCCTCTGCTTGGGCACTGTCCCAGTGACCTGAAACTTGCTAGATTAAATCACTTCCAATGGCCTTTGGAGCGCTCGTCCCAAAAATACACCTCCCGCTTTCTGCCACAGGCAAATTCCAGCGTTAGGACCAAAAGCTAAGGAGGTGCCAAGGAACTCAATAATCTACGGCATACCTCAGCAGACTGTTTTGAAATCCCTGGAATTTGGTATTCGACGTATTTTGACTCAAATATTGTAATGCGACTGGTCATTTGTTTGGAACTTGACCCACAAGCTAGAACTTTTCCTTGTCAATTGCCTCGAGACTGGCTAACCTTTCCAGCCAAAACAATTTGTTTAATTAATACTGTTCAATTTTGGTACTGGGTCACTCCTCCCACAAACATTTTGATGCCTTTCACTGTGGTGGGAATGAACCTAGGGTTTTCAAACTGAGCTACATCCCAGCCCTTTTTTATTTTATATTTTGCAACAGTTTAAATTTCTAAATTGCCTGCACTGGGCTTGAACTTGAAATCCTCCTGCCGCAGCCTTGAGCATGCTGGGATTACAGGCCTGTGCCACACCTTGCTTAACGTAATATTTTTGAAAAGTCAAAATGAATGCCCAAAAAATCCACGATGGATTAAAACTATCAAGACAGGATCAACAGCCATGTCCTACCAGGCCATACTGGCACCTGAAACAAAAAGAAATGTCAGTGGTATAGTCTAGAATCATAGTCACCTTTGTTCCTTGTTTACACCCCAATGAGAGGCCCTCCATCAAGGTCAGGCTCCTCCCCAGACAGGGAAAGGCCCATAGCTGCCTAGAAGTAGAGAAGATTGCATGTTGTGAACACCAGGCCTTTCAAAACCAGCCCCCAGCTGACTCCCAGAGTACCCAGGTATTCCTGAGCTGAACCTCTGCCCTTTACTGCAACCCCAACTCCATGGACCTGGGGCCCAGGGTACTGTGTGACCAGGAGAGTGGCCTTCTGGTTCTTGGACCTCTCAGCAAGTCCAAAAGCAGTGGGATTTCCATCCTGGTTCCAGTCATGGACCTTTGGTTTTATTTATCTAATGCACAGCAATCCCCTGAGGTGAGTTTATTAGCAATTTTCCAGCCAGGGAAACCGAAACCCCAAGCAGTCCAGGAACTTGCCCAAGACCACACAGCTCAGAGGCATTGCAGAGGAGCTGGCTTCTCTAGGAGTTGCCCCAGCTGTGGAACAGGCTCAAACCCTGGATGGAAGAGGCTGAGTTCTAATCGCCTTTGGCTCTGTTCCCCTCCTCTGCCTTCTGAGGCTTAGCAAGGTGCCTATCTTTGGCCAGAGGGGTTCTGGAAGAAGTTCCCAGAAATAGGAGAAGGAGAGGGCGTGGCCCTCTGTCCTGGTATTCCTTCCGCAAGGTTTGGGCCTCTGCACTCTCAAAGCTTGAATCCACCAGAGGGAAGCCCCAGGCCCAGTCCATCTTGTGTGACTCACTGAAAGGAGTCACTCCTTCCTTCCCCGTGGCGAGCCAGCGGTCACCAGGGAGCTATGCTGACAGAGCACAGCTCAACCGCAGGGAGAAGGATGGAGAAGGAAGAAAGCAGACAGCAGTGAGCAGCTGAGACTTAAGGGAGGGCAGGGAAGGAGAGGAAGCTCCAGACCCAGGAACTTGTCACAGACACTACCCGCTCCCTCTCTGGCCTGCTGCTGCTAAGAGGGGTCCTTGACCCTCTGGACCCTTTGCTCTGTCTCTGTTGTTAGTTGTGTACAGAAAGCTATTATGTCAGTGTTTGGGTGATGGTGAGTCACACTGTGGTATCAAATTCCACCATTAGAGAATCATTCTTACAGAGTTAGATCCAATTCAGACACTTATTCTATAAATAAGGACCCCAAAATCCAGAGAAATAAAAGGACTTGCCCAAGGTCTTCATCCCATTAGTGGCAGCAGGAGGATCAGAATACAGGGCTGCCAAAGCTCAAGGCCGCAGTGGGCAGGGGCTGTGCAGGCCTGGAAGGGCTCTGTCCATAAAACTGGAAGCAGCTTCAAAACATTTTCTATATGTTTTCTGACAATTAAAGTGAATTTCTAATGATAGTTTTTGTTTTGTTTTGTTTTTTACTTATCACAGAAAACTTACAAAATTCCTGGCACAATGCAGTATGCCTGTAATTCTGGAAAGTGGAGGCAGGAAGATCGCAAGTTCAAGGCCAGTCTGGGTAACTTACTGAATGAGATTCTGTTTCAAAATATAAAATGAGGGCCAGGGATTTAGCTCAGTGGCATAAGTACCTGCCTGGCAAGTGCGAGGCCAATAGTTTGATCCCTGATATATATCGAGATTGGCTCATTGTGAAGACCCTAAATTCAATCTATAGCACAGAAAAAAACAAACAAAATAAGACTATCCAAGAATAATCCAAAGAATCTGGATGTTTTGTTTTGTTTTGTTTTGTTTTGTTTAAACACTGTAGATTGCACCTGGGGCCACTGAGCAACATCCTTAACTCTTTTTTGGTTTTTTCTTTACAGATAGTCTCACTAAATTGCTCAGGCCAGGCTTGAACTCTCAACTCTCCTGCCTCAGCCTCCCAGGATGCTGAATTTTTAAATCTTTTCCCAGGCTATCCATGTGCTATACCCCAGTGTAGCTGAGCTGTTGTATTCCAGGTATTAAACGCATTTTCAACCTACAATATTTTCAACTTTCCCACGTGGTAAAAGTTGAAGAGCATCTATATTCATCCATCTAGCAATTCATTTATTTATTCATTTGTTCACGCCCTCCTTCATTCATTCAGCAGAGGTGAAGATGTACAGAGTACTAAGTACAAAGTGAGGCTGGCCGGGCTGCCCTTCCATGTAAACACAGCATGCCTGCCTTAGTGTAAGCTGACTGATCCAATTCCTCTCTGCCCTCCACGCTACAGAGAAATGCCAGGACTCTGTGGCTTAGAGCAACTCCCTGCAACCCACCTCCTTGTTCTACTGAAAATCTCAATAATGTGTTCTACTGGGAATCCCGAAAAATGTGTTACCCACTCCTGGCGTACTCAGCTATGGTGAGGACCAGAAGCCAGCTGCCCTGCCTGCCCTCCCCCAGCCAGCCTGGCAAGGGAAATTCCCGCCCCAGGCAGGGTGGGGAAGGGGCGGACACCGGCTGACTCAGCGCTGAGAGGCTGCAGGGCAGAACCTGCGAGGTGCAGATAAGGCCCCTCCACGACTCACGTGCCCTCTTGCCTCCCTTCTTTCAATGTTACTACTGGAAGTTAGGATTTCGTTTTGCTTATTTCGTGCGGGGTAAAAAAGGTGCAGAATTTCCCCGGCTGTATGAAGAGCCCCGGAGAAGAAGCGGGTGACCCCTGGCCTCCGTGGCCCTCTGTGCCCGATCCTCTGGTCACTTGTGCTCTGCAGCCTCAGGGGTGCCTACCTGGCTCAGCAGTGGAATCACCTGCTGGGTTTGAGCAGCACCCCCTCCCTCCTCCTGCCTCCTTGCCTAGTACAAGACAGGCGGCCTTGAGCCCACTGGGACCGACTGGGCTGTGAGGTCCCGGCCTCCAGCCGGGCTGCCCCAGAGAAGGGCATTTTCCTCCGCTCTGCATCTCCAGACGCATCCTGGCAGGACTGAATTTGCCCAGAGCAGGGGCTTTTTTTTGTTTGCGTGTTTCATAGTACACTAGCAGGGACAATGTTCATTGCCAGGAGATTCCGGTTTCTGGGTGGTGAATTCTCATTTTAGAAAATCTCTCATAACCTAGACTGAAATTGTGGGGTGGGGGTGGAGGTGAAAAGGGCAGTTTCTCCAGGCGGTTGTGAAGGTGGGTCAGCTCTGGGACCTTGCCAGCCAAAGGTCAGCTCTTCTGCTGCACTGGAGCCCCCCGCACGCCTCCCGGGGTGGGGCTGTGACTGGCAGGAAGCCGTGCTGGCTCCTGAGGGCGCTGAAGTTGGCAGAAAAACCACCCCAGCACCCCCTCCCAGCACCCGCTCCGCCACGGGAGGCGCAGCTGTTGCTAGGTGGAGCAGCTTGTTGGGGGAAATGAAGAGGGTGAAGCCAGACGCAGCATCTCTAGTGCAGGGCCGTGAACCAAGAGGCGTGGGAAGGGCACGAGTGGGTGCAGACTTCCTGCAGCTGAAAATGGGAAGAGAGCCAGGTTGGTAGCATGTCTGGAGGGCTGGGGATTTAGCTCAGTGGCTTAAGCGCCTGCCTAGCAAGCTCGAGGTCGTGAGTTCAATCCCCAGTATCAAATAATAGTAATAATAATAATAATAATAATGATAAAACTAGCATGTTTGGAATCCCAGGGCTCAGGAGGCTAGGGCAGGAGGACCACAAATTTGAGCCTAACCTGGACAATCTAGGGAGGCCATGCCTCAAAATAAAAAGAAAGAAAAGAAAAATAAAAAAATTTTAAAGGACTCTAGATGTAGCTCAGTGAGAAGACACTAGGTTCAGTCCCCAGTAGCTGGGGAAAAAAGTGGCAGGAGGATCAAACTGTGACTCTGAGCAACCACCTCCCCGTTTGGGGGTTCCTATAATGGGCCTGCTCTAACCAGGAATTTTCAAGACTGAAAGGCCAAGGCCTCTGAGGACCCACAGTTACTGGCACGCCAGCTGAGAGGTTCACACTCCCAGCAGGCGGTGACAGAAGCTGCTACTGTAGGCCAGAGCTCAAAAGCGCAAAATTTAAGGAGGCAAAATTTAAGGAGGCTCGCATCCTGAGAGTTGTGCGGGTTTGGGAGAGGCCACAAAAATGCATACTTTCGAGGAGACAAGATGGTGGACTGGTAGGTAGCAGGAGAGAAACCCTCTCTGAGAGAGACAGCTCAAATGCCACAATAAAACACCCTGGACAAACAGAGAGAGATAGACTCTCACAACCCAGAAAGGAACTAAAGTGCAAAAACCCGCCCGAATATGAGATCCTGGGGCTACTATTAGTGAAGATAAGATCAGCGAGCACGGCGCCGTCCTCGAGATGCCTGAATTCCGCCCTACCTGAAACAAGCAATCCGCGCCGAAGCGACTGGCTTGAGCCGCCGGAGCGCAGAGCTGAACAGCCCTGCATGCAGCTCGCCGGGACCAGCTCTGCACATGACCCACCCAGAGGCACTGTGAATTCCCACCGCAGCCGTGCTGAAGTTGGAGGTCGGGCAATCCAGCAGGTCTTGGGGACATGGTGAGTGATGGGAATAAGACCCTCCCATGGGAAAGGGGAAACCGACTGGACGACATGTTGGATTTGGGCAGGACAGCCCTAACTCCATAAGGAAGTGGCTTCAGCTGGTTACTCCCCTCGCCGAGCGGATTGGTGGAATCTGCTTGGACTAGGCCACGCCCCTGGCGGGGACCCAGTTACTTCCCTGAGATCAGTGCACACTGACGCAGTGAAGGCCTGCAAAGGTTGACTGGCCCAGAAGGAAAGAGCTAGTGTACACTGCCCGTGGGTGAACTCTAATTTCTGATAACCTATTGAAGAGGGCTAAAGCTCCTAGCCTGCACCCTCTAGAGGAGACTTAAACAACAAGAAAAGGGTCTGGGAATTACACTGTACACTTGTATGGAAGGAACCAAAAATATGACGAAAGGGAGAAATAAGAAAACACTTCCAACCCCCAACCCTGAGAACATTGATCCAGGAGAGGTAAATACGAAAGAGACTGAGGGCAGCAAAAATGCAACATCAAACACAGTGTTATCGGACATAAAGAGATATCTTGAGGACCTCGTAAGCAGGACCAAAACTGAAATATTAATTCAAATTAAACAAGAGATAAGTAGATTAATAAAAGAAGGGCTGGGTACCTCTCAAGAAGACACAGACAGAAGAATGGAGAAACACAAATGGAGAGAAAAATTTAATGAAGAATTCAGGAAAAACCTAGAATTCATGAAACAGATTCAAAGAGATTATCAGGAAACTAAAGACTCGATAGAAAGCTGGCAAAACTGCTTGAAAGAAACCAAAGATAGACTATCAAAAATTGAACACAGGCTTGCAATGTGGGGTCATGAAAGGGAAGATCTCTTAAAAAT